>SNQJ01S0042333.1:0-12674 GCA_010110895.2 Picea sitchensis | reverse complement strand
AAATATTTTTTAGTTTTTACAATTGTTGAAAATATGATGGAAAGAATCTTTTAATTGCAACTTCAAAGTTCATTTTAAAAAACAAAAAAAAAATAATGGAATGGAATTTTTTGTTTCTTAAATGTTTACTTTGATTTTCTTTATAAAAACATAGTCATACAAACCTATTATTTTTCTAAATATATGATTTAATATTCTATATGACTATATTGATAAATGTAAATTGGACAAACAAGAACAAAGTTATTCAACTATTTATCAATAACACATGGTTTGGACATGCTTGGACATGTTGAATCTCAATCAAGGATGCATACATTATACAACTACTGAAACCTTTGAACCAAGTTAGAGTAGCTGCAATTGAAAACAAAACATTCATTTCAAAATAGGTAAGAAATAATGATATAGAACGTTTTTCCCTTAAATATTTTTCTTTCACCTTTTTTATCATAATACAACCATACAAACTTATTATTTTTTAAATATATAATTTTATATTTTATATTTTATATTAATATATTAATACAAATTAATATAATATGATATTATTAATTTAAAAAATAATTTTATTTATAACAAATCTAGTATCCAACTTGTTAAAATATTTAGTAACTACCATTAATGAGTAAAAATCCGAAGCGTTCAAAGCTCAAGTATCATCGTGACGGAGCGTGGTGCAATTTTAAAATAATTTATAGAGGAATTCTTATACACAAAAATAAAAATAAATATATAGAAAGTTGGTTTTGACTAAAATGGATGCATATTTTATTTTAAAATTCGTTTATATTTTCAGATTATATTTGTGGAAATCTCATAAAAAATTGTTGGAATTCCTGATTTGAGTGACTGAGTCTATATAATTAAAGTTTCTCGAAAGTTTTTCAGGATGGTGAATCCATGGTAATTTCACCAAGATCTGTTTCACAAAAATCCAATAAAAATATTCAAAAATCAAATGTGTAAACAACACCCTTTAAAATATGTTTTTTTTTTAGGTGTGCAACTTTTTTCCAGGGAAACAATTTGCTCCATTATATTAGGGATATTATTTTTTTACATCTTCCTTTTCAAAATCAGGAAATCACAAATGATCATCAAAAAAACTGACAGATACAATTCTGATCATTACAATACCAAATAGATAAAGATCAAGTCTTACTCCCGAAGTCTCATGGACTAAACAAAACGACTATGACATACTAGAAAATCAAAACAGATAGGAACAAAATTGAACCCTTAAACATCAAAAGTTCTAAAATGTCGCTCTGTTGGATTCCATCTAGCAAAAATACTAATGAATTTTGATCTGTCTCCTCGGGCCTTCAACTCCATTAGTCCATCGATAATATGATACCATCCCCTCAGGTTCACCCATGGCCTTCTTTGAGAGAACATCCGCATCAGTATTAAAGTTTCTATAGATGTGTTGAAAACTAATGGAATGGAACTTCAGAGAAAGTAATTTGATTCTAACTTTCCATCCTTCTACTGAGCTAACCAGTAGTCTCCCTTTGTCTAAGAGTAATTCTATAACTACTTTTGAATCACCCATGATATGGATACATGGAATCGCCAAATGATTTGCTAACATGAGTGTGACCCATGATCCCAACAACTTCGCCCTCGTATGTGTTCCTCTGTCACAATTATAAGTCCATTTAATAGCTATAACATCCTGGATCTTTATGTCTCCGCCTAAACCGCTCTCGCTTCCATCCCTTGTTGTTGCTACGTCGAACCTGGCAAGTGCAGAATCTTGTTGATGATTTATCAGTAAAGCTCTGAGAAGTCTAATTTTTAAATGAGAACTGATACCATTTTGAAGTGTCAAGGTCTTGTATAACACCGCCTGCATAGAAGGAGTGGAATCTTCGAAGATCGCTTTGTTGCATTCGTGACAGGTGAACCAGATTACATGTGTTGTGAGTGGGGTAGGAACAATCTTCTCCATATACCAGTTTTTTAAACAATCCGAGAGAGTATTATCATCCCACTTCCTTTTTAATTGTAGAACTTGGTTAATAAATTTCCAAATTGTTATGGAGAAAGGACACAACTTGAATAAGTGTATGATCGATTCAGAGTCTTTCTTACAGAGAGGGCATCGCCTCGATCCTTCCCAGCCTCTTTTCTGCAGCATGTTCCAGGTTAAAAAAAAATCTTCCATCGCCAGCCAGATAAACAACTTAATTTTTAATTGGATCTTCCACTTCCAAATAGAAAGTATCCAACTCTCCACTTTCAACAAACTTTTGGAGGAAATAATACTCAAGTAAATTATCTTTACCGAAGGAACGCCAGACTTGTCTCTTCCTATCCACAATAATTGATTTGGTCTATCTTGGATGAGAACGCCGGAATCAATAAGTGCTTGTTTGTACAAGTCCCACTCCAAATCTAAGTCTCCCTCTAGACCAAGGTCATCACTGGTCAGCCAATAAGAGGAGATAGTTTGATCATTTGTAAGATTCCTAGGGTGTGCAAGAGTTAGGATATTTTGATCTTTTAAAGCATCCAGAAGATTAATAGAAAGAAAAGAGCGATCACCCATCCCCAGGATCCGGTCCTTTTCGAAGTCAATTAGATGACCCGATCCCGGATTCGAACTTAATCCATGCAAGATTAAGTACACAACTTTTAACAATCCACCCCATATTTTGGAGACCCCACTCTGTTGAAAAGACCTTGATCTTAGCCAGTTATTCACAGTCGAATTGTAAATATACTTGTCGATGATAACCCTATGCCATATTCCTTCACCCATAAGAACTCTCCAGAGAGTATTCTCTGCCAAATATTTGTTGAAATAAAAAATGTTTAGGATTCTCCAACCCCCAAAAGACTTCGGCGCTGACATCTTCTCCCAATTACACAGGTGAATTTGATGTGAAACACTATCTCTCTTCCAGAGGAAATTATACATCAACTTCCTCATTTTGTTCAATACCGATAAGGGGAGAACAACCATAGACAACCAATATATAGACTGACTTGATAACACTACTTTCAACAAGGTTAAACGTCCACCTAAGGACAACCACTTGTAGCGCCAATTGTTGATTCTTTTTTCAATTTTTTTTAATAACCAATTCCATTCTTATGATCGTTGCGCTCCTGCCTTGAGATAAAAACCTAGGTATTTAAAACCCAACTCCAGCGCCAAGAATCTAAAAGGAAAAACAACTTTGAAAGCAAGAAGATCATGTTTTGTTAGTCCAGCATGGTGAAAAGCAGATTTTGCTATATTAAAATTTAAACCTGAGGTCAAACATAATAATTTCATAATCTTGTCAATCTCCCACCACTCCTGCATTGTAGCCTTTGTCAATATGATCACATCGTCAACAAAAAGTATATGTAAGATTTTTATAGTTCTGGAAACATTTATACCTATCAATTTACTCGCTCTTTGACTATCTTTCAGCAGAAGGCTCAATCCTTCCATTACTAAAATGAAGAGCAAAGGTAATAAGGGACAACCTTGTCTCAAACCCCTACCACACTTGAAGAAATCAATAGCTTCTCCATTTATCAATACTGAATATCAGGTGGAGACAAAAGAACTCATAATGCAATTGGTCATATTAATTCCCACACTAATTTGTAGAAGAAGTAAGCGCAACAAGTCCCAATTAACACATTCACAAGCTTTCTGAAGATCTAACTTTAATACCAAAGACTTGGATTTCTTCTTTTTTATACTATGAATACACTCATGTACTATACCTATGGCATCATGTATCTGTCTTCCCTGAATAAATCCCAACTGCTCCTCTGAGAGTGATCTAGAGAGAATCGGTTTACTCTGATCCGCAATAATCTTTGATATAATTTTATAGCTCAGATTACAAAGTGAAATCGGTCTAAAATCTCCAAAGAGATGAGGATTGTTTACTTTAGGGATCAAAGTGATAAAGGTAGAGTTTAAATCTCCTGTGATGTGACCTTTTTGTCTAGAGTCCTCCACCATTTCTAGTAGGTCCTCCCCAACAATATCAAAGAACTCGTTGAAGAACTCAACTGTCCAGTCGTCCGAGCCCAAACTTTTATAAACTTTAAACTTTGATAATACTTTATGCAATTCCTCCTTTTCGACCGGCTAATATAATGCCTTGGCTTCCAAATCATTCATCATATTTGTAAACAAAGAAACTACCTTGACTTGCTCTCTAATCGGAGGACCCATTGGATCTTCGTAGAAGTCTTTGAAGTGTTTATAGGCAGTTTTTTTTAAATTTTCCTGACCACTATGAACCTGTCCCTCATCATCTTGTAATTCCCATACAAATTTACTATTCCTCCTGTAACTCACGAAATTGTGAAAAAATCCCGTGTTTTGGTCTCCATTGAGTAACCAAATAGCACAGTTGCATTGGCACCAATGTTCGTCTATTTCATGCATAATTTTATTTCTTTCTTGTTCTAGCACCTTTAAAGGTTGATCACCAAAATTATTGCAAATGCCTTCCACCAAGTTTTGAATTCTAAAGGATATCTCCTTTTCCAACCCACAGAGTCTATAATTTTTCTGGAACCTTTGTTCCTTTTTCCATTTTCTTGTAAATTATTTTAAATCCTTTAATTTCCAAACTAGGCGTCTCTACATACCAGTCTCCTGTAAATAAAAAGGGTCGCTCCAAATCTTTTGCACCATCTTAATGAAATCTTGGTCTGTAATCCACAGTGGATTAAATTTGAAAGGGAAGTATTTATAAAGCGGAGGCAAATGTAACTGAAGTATAATTAGAGCGTGATCGAATATGTATGGTAATTCTACCCAAGCTATGTACACCCCCACTGAAGCCAGTAAATCTTTTGAAATGAGCAAGCGATCAAGTCTCTTTGTAATAGAATCTGTTCCCACTCGACCATTTCGCCAAGTAGGCACCAATTTTCTAGGGGCGATGTCAATGAGCTTGCTTCTATGAAAATAATTAGTGAAGAAAGTAGCCAACATCCCCAAGGTGGTCGTACCCCCCCAAATTTCCCCTGAAGAAAGAGTCAAATTTAAGTCCCTAGCAAGTATTAAATTCTTTTGGGTCAAAAGACCAGACAATTCCAGCCTTTCCCAAAACTGTTTGCGATCCACACAGGGCCCGTAGATATTAAGAAGAAAAATATGTCTCTTGTTTTCCATATCAGTGTCTGTCAATAACATCCCACCACAAGTACGAAAAGGAACCAACTCAAAATAATTTGGATCCCACGAAACCAATAAACCACCTGAATTACCAACAAAAGTGACTGCATTGCAATACCACTTTGGTCTAAGAGTGTGAAATAAGGCTCGAGCTTTCTCAGTATGTACTAAAGACCCCTATAAGAAAACGATATTTGGTCTAACTTTGTCCAGGATACAACGAATCGAGGCTAATTTCAGATGCCTCTCATTCCCCTTATATTAGGAGAGAGTAATAACATTATTTAAACCTAGCAAGGGCGTTCAAAGATCTAAGGGCCCTACCTTCAGTCGATGTATGTGACACAGGCTCAAGTGACTTCTCAATATAAACTTTCTTTTTTCCACTTTGGGTTTTAACCGGTAAGTGCTCAATTCCCAGCCCCTTGGACCACACAAATTCTTTTCCGGCCACCACTACAGTAGTTCTCGAGCCACTTGTTTCTTCTTTTTCGGCCACGGGGTCCATTTCCAATTTACCGAGAAAGACTGGTAATTTGACAGAGGTATCATTACCTCAAATGAATGGTATGAGTGAATCAAGTTCCGCAGAGAGAGTTGACTCCTCATCTTCTGGTTCTCTATAGCGAGGAAGAGTAGAAGGAGAATCCGTCAATGGTTCACTAATCCCCGTGCTACTAGTGGAAACAGTAGGAAAGGAAGGTTCCTGAGATAGGCTAAGAACTGCATTCTTATCAACAGACAATACTTGTCTGTCAGTTAGATTCACGGTTTCCAAAACCTGATGAACATTCTAAGATTTATTTAAAGGGTCTAGACCTCCGGAGGAGCCTCCAGGATCATCCGATACCCCTTTCTCTAAAAAAGGTGGCGAGCCAGCTACGACAATAACTCTCTTAAGCCAAACTGAGGAATTTAAAGCATCTCTTTCCCACACAGACAATGTATTGTAAAAAGACGGGCAATAGGTTTGAATCTTACCTAAAATAGAAGAAGACATCTCCAAAATACTAGAGTCGACTCTGTCCATGTGAGCGTCTTCAGATCCATAGAAGCTTGTTTCCATAGATACACCAGGTTGACTGTATATATGATCCAAACCTTCCAGAGAATCATCACCAACCCTAGAGCCTTTACAATCTCACTGGAGATGTGTTGTACTTCTACAAAAGTTGCATCTAAACGAAATACCTAGGTAATCGATTTTCTGAAGTATGTGTCTACCTCTCCACTCTATTTCAAGTGTTGCTGACAATCCCTGATGCACATCCAATTCTACCAAAACCTTTCCTACCTTTCTCGATGCCGCCGCTAGATTTTCATTATCAATCAAAATGAATTTACCGAGGGAGTCTCCAATGGCTTTCAACATGCCTATAATCCATAAAAACAAAGGCATGCTAGGTAACAAAACCCATATGTGTCTTAAAGAAAAATATTATGTTTCCGGGTTGAAGGCTACCCGCCATCTCTTAAGCATTAAACTATTAGCTCCATTCACCCAGTTTGAGCCTAACAGTATGGCACCATCTTCCATACATTTACACAGGAAACCCATCCATCTCTTTGATAATAAGAAAAGCTCTGGAATGTATCCAAGAGTCGGGTGCCATACCCTCTCCAACCAGACATGTAGTTTCTCTTCACACATACTGTTGTATGTAAATCTCCCCACTAACCCGCGAAGTGCCAACCTACAGGAGTCTTCTAGTCCAATGTCCGAGCCTAAAATCATTCTCTTAACCGATTTAGTGGCCACCCATTGTCTTCTACCTTTCCGAACAACTGAACTACCAGGATTCTTCAGTTGATAAACTAGAGCTTCATTTCCTCTAGAAACTTTGTGGGCACAATTCTCCGATACTTGGTTTTGTCCACCCAGAGAGTCATTGGATAGTGCAGGTAGGTAGGTGTCAAAATAGGGTGCTAGACCAGGTTTAGTAGTAAAATTGTGGTCCTTTGAAACGGTCTGTATACCGAGTGAACAAGAGCATAAAGTCTTAGAACTCGTATGCAGCCCCGAGGATGAAGTGTTAGTGATTACTACACCTTCTTGCCATAAATCATCCACTAGCTCACTCATTAATACTTGTATCTCCGCATTTATAGTTTCCATTCTATTATGCGCCATCCAAAGACCACTTGGAAACCGCAAAGGAGGGAAATCACTAATCAAGGGTTGATAAAGCACCCCATCCCAAGGAAGTGTGCAGTATAAATGAAAGACCGTGAATAAAATTGTCTACAATGAAAACTCCAAAAACTAAAGGTTCTAAACATACCTGGAGGCTGTCAAAACAATAACCTCCAAAAACAAACAAGCTTCGAAACTTAAGATTGTTTCAGGAAAAGTGAAATGTAGAGGATAAGAACCATAATCTCCTAGACCTTAACTAGTCCATAGAGGTGTGCAACTTGAACCCACACAATTAAATAATGTTATAATTACGTAATGTTATAGTTGTCTCCTTTGATAACTAAGAATTCCGAGTACAATCAAAGCATTAAATACACAAAGTAACATCTCCTAACGTAATCATCAACAAAATGTGTGGCATATGTTTACGAAAACGCGTGTATTTGTTATCGACACAATTATTGACGGCAGCGTCTATTTTATATTCTCTTTGCTTTTGCATTCGATTGTATAACACGCTTTTCCCTAAACTTTGGTTGTAGGAGTCTTTTGCGGTGGAATGTTGATGTTTAATATTTTAAAATTTCATTAAATTTAAAATATCACCTTTCAATTCGAAATTTTAGATTTCTTAATTGTTTTAAATAAATTTAAAAATTAATTAAAAAATAAATTTTAATTTGTTTAGAATATTATTTTTATAATATATAATAAATTTAATATGGATTGGATTTTATTATGTTGATTATAATAGAATGTTATTATTATATTATTTATATTTAATCTTAGAGTATAATTTTAAATTATTTTTAATTGGTTAAAAGTTTGTTTTTTTCAAAGTCACTAAAAAAATTAACAATCCAAAATCTAAAGACATTTTGTAAGCGTTAAAGTTTGCAAGTTTGTCTTCTTACTAAGTGCTAATCAATTAGTTTAGATGTTTTTTCCTTATATTAGAAAAAATTAAAATATTAAATATCTTTGTTGCTTCTTAATCAAAATGTAACTTCTTAAAATAAGATTTTTTTTAAGGTGGTAAAACCTATTATTAGTCACTTGTGAATAGGTAGGAAGGACAACACATAAGTCCATAAAGTGTAAACTTCCACTCGTGCCACTAAATGTTTCTAGTTCTTGAGCCCTTCACTTATTTCCTTACATCCTAGGAAGACAAACTCTTAGCCAATTAGACACAATATTAGCTCATTTTCTAAAAAAAAATACTTCAACTTAAATAATAATAAGAAGAAAATCAATATCTTTTATGATCATTGTTGAAATTACTTCAAATAATATCGTGTACTTTTTATTAACTTATAACTTTAATCCCATACATAATTTCAAATTCTACTCCCATTACAATTTCCATTACAATTTTAATGTGAAACATTTCTATTTTCATATTATATTAAAAATACAATGATTTTATTTTTATCCAAATTTAAAAAACCCTACTAATCTCCCTTTTTATTTGTTCCATTCTAACATTCTATATTGAAAAAATATCTATCTAATTAAAACATAAAAAAACAAAGTGCAATAGCCATTCAAACTATTTTTTTTTAAAAGAGATAGAATAATAAATTGTGTTAGCCAAGCAAATTATGAATATCGTCGCGATTAACTAGTAATTCCATTGAGTTGGGTGGCCAAGGGATCCACTACTCTTCCGTCTTAACTTCTCTCTCCGAGTCAATCACGATCTTGCACTAATTTAGCTACACAATCTTGCACGCCAATGGATTAAGACTGGCAGGCTTTGTGAAAGTGAAAATTATGATGTGAGATGTGGCGTGACATTTTTTAGTCGGTGATGAAAATCACTCCTGTACTCATCTTTGAATGGGAAAACCAAAAGATTCCAACAAAAAATATAAGACATGCAATCCGTCACCAGAACAAACAAAAGTGTCAAAATTTGATTGATTATGTTAGTCATAGCAACTTTGAAGTGATTAATTGGGATTGTTAAATGTCAGGTTTTATATTATTTATTTATCGGATGAAAAATTATAATATTAAAAATTATTAATTTAATTTTCTAAAGATAATTTTGATTTTTTGGGGTTTAAGAATAAAATCCTTAAAATCCAATCACCCTAATTAGATTAGATAATAATCACAATATTATCATGTGCAAATTTTCAAAAAACATAATATAAAACAATTTAGACAAACAATAAAAAATAAAAGGTATTTTCCTGCAGATTTGGATTTACATAATATGAATCAAATGCGTAAGAAATGAGGTGTAGATGCATAAATCACAAGGACAACCTTAAATTAAAAACAAAACTTTGATAGAAAAATCTAAAAACTACAAGTTGACTAGATAAAAATAAAACAATAGGAGAAGGAGAAATGGTAAAAAAATAATAAAAATGAAGTAAACAAAAGAAAAAAGAATGCAAAAATAAATAAATAATACGATAAACAAAGGAAAAATCAATTAAAAAAATTAAGAGGAACCATACAAATTTAAACAAACAAAACCTATTCAAAAAATAATAAAAAGTGAGAAAAACAAATGGATAGAAAGATAAGGGAGAAAGAACAAAGAAAAGCTACACAAAACAACAAATAAAAGCAAAGGAAGATAGAAAAAAAACTGAGAAATCTACAAAAAGAACAAGAAGAGAGAAATAGGGAAAGAACAAGCACAAAAAATGAGGCTAAATGATTAAGTCTGAAGAATGGAAAACTAAAGCTTAAGACCATCACCCCTATACAAACATTTGTTTTTCCTTCACAATTTCCATAGCCTCTCTAATACATCTTTTGGATAAGTGATCCACCCTTGCAAGAATGTTAACATCTTCAATAAAATGCTCAACCAAAACTTTGTCCTCATAAAATGCACAGCCAAAACTGGGGACTTCTCACAATTATGAATAATTGCAACTTTATATTCTTCAATTTTAACCTGGAAAAGTTTATAAATCTTACCAATATAATTTAAACCACATAAACACAAAATAATATAAACCCCTTTTTATAACTTAAAATCTACATGATACTTTACCAAACTAAAAAAACTTTTAATATTTTTAAACAAATTTTTCAAAAACATATTATAAAAAATTAAAACAAACATATAAAAAAATGAAATCCAAAAACTATTCTCCATTGCCTCCCCCTTCCCCTTCTTTTTCCATCTCGCTCCCCTCTCCCCCATAAATCCCATTGTCATTACAGAATTGGGTCCATTGTTCTTTGATGTGTCGGATGTTGGCGAGGACAATGATCAAATTCACATTAAAGGGGGCGCAAGTGGGCGGAAAAGGGGCATGCGTATTATCTAATATAATTATCATTCATTCTCCCATATGCGATTTTATGCGCACTCTCTAAATTTATCACTCAATTTTAATTTTTAATTTTTAATTTTTTTCATTTATATTAGTGTAGTTTAAATGTTTAAAAACATATGATAAAAACAACATTTAGACTGCTTCATTCATATTCCCTCTTATCTTTTAAAACTCACATATCTATGCATGTACACATAATTTTACTTTTTAAAATTAAAGAAAAATCTTCAATGTAAAAATTTAAAAAGCGGGTGATTTCTATTTACTTACACATAATTTTACTTTTTAAAATTAAAGAAAATCTTCCATTTAAAAGATGGGTGATTACTATTTGCTTACACATTCTGAATGTACATTTATTACTTTTACTCGCACAATAGGACTAATTATATATTTTTTTCCATATATGTGGTTTTTTTAAAATGAGTGCATATGTGAATGATAACTTCATGAATGCAGTTTTATTATTTAAAAATATCATTTTTAAATGTCATGTATGTAAATGATACTTTAGTTTAGAATAGTAAATATCAAATATGTGAATGATAACTTCATGAATGCAGTTTTATTATTTAAAAATATCATTTCTAAATGTCATGTATGTAAATGATACTTTAGTTTAGAATAGTAAATATCAAATATTGATATTACGGTTGAGGCCATGATCACTCAGGGTGCTCAACCATGTTCACCCAAACTCTTCACGTAAACATATTTATATGATTAGGGGATCAAAATTTTGCTCAAATTTCAAAGTGTTCAGAATGCGACAAAAACAGTGTCATTGCGTCTGTCTCGTCTTCCTGATTCCGATGGTATATTTACTTTCTCAAACAGAGTCCGTATGGAGAAGATATCGTGATCTGTTCGTCAAGGCAAACATGCAAAATTTTTGGATGCTGACTGTACCTGTTCGTACAGTCCGTACGGTGACGTGGCAGAACCGTATCGTCCGTACGATGACGTGGCACACTTTCATTGATTGATGGTTGTCAAATCGGGTGATGAGACGTGTCATTAGTGGTCAATAATGTGCGGACACGTGGCCCAATTCATTGGCGCCACTTGTCACGATATGACTGGTTTATATGGTTACATGTAAAATGGTATGGGGAGTCCACAGGGTTCGACCCCCGGACCTCCCCCACTATACAACGTTCCAATGAAACTCCGCTAGCCAACATACCGCCGTTTATCCCTTGTTATGAATCGGGCAATATTACATTTGAATTGCAATTGTTTTGTATTGGCGGGGGGAATCGGGCCGGGCCATAGCCCCGACCCGCGGTTCTTTGCAATATACATATGATCGCCACCCATATCGTAACCGTGTATTGTAATGTTGCGCGCGGGTTTGAACATAGCCCACGGTCTATATGTATGCGCATATGACCATATATGTTGGCCCATAACCGTTGTATGAACCGTGTATATGCGCGCGGGTATTGGTTACGGTGGTTCCACGGTTTAATAACCAACCGCCATGTGTTATTACGTTATTTGGTATTGAAACGAAGCCCTTTTGAATTATAGCGCGTGGCCATGTTCCGACCCATATGCCCAGGTGCCGAGGCGGTTAGGGGCTGACGCGCCCTTAACCGTCCTACGGCTTGCACCATTGGCGCGGTTGCGCCCGGTGCTGGGTTTTTGCGATTAAAAGAGCATGTGAGCCAGGTTCATGCAAAGAGGGTGCGAATTGTAGAACCAGAGACAGCAAGCTTGAAGAATGAGACTTCCAGGAGGCCTAACTTCTTCATTTTTTGACCGATTGAGGTGCCGCAAGAGCCCAAACAGGGGTTTTGGGACGCTGGGAAGCCATTGGAGCAGTCGGTTTGTCAATTTGAGCATTGTAAGACATGTTTTTGAGCACTTTTTTGAGCAATTAATAATAATGATCCATTGGAAGTTGGACCAGGAGATGTAGCCCAGAAGAGGGGTGAACTCCTTTATCAATTGTTGTGCACATGTGATTATGTTCAATGTTTTATGCTTCTTTCTATGTGTAATTTACATAAGTAATCCTTAATTTATGTGTTGCAAACTGATCCTGTTGCTTTAAACACATAACATTTCACTTGCA
>SNQJ01S0042332.1:101619-113385 GCA_010110895.2 Picea sitchensis | reverse complement strand
TGGGGTCTCACTCCATAAATCCAAAATGTATGGTTGTAGGTGGTCCATCTCCATTTTGATTTTGTGAACTTACACTATGATCTATAAGGAACAATGCACTATGATTCCAGTTGAAAGTGCAATAATGACGCATTCTCATTAAAAATGGCATCATTATGCTTCTTTCGAATAAAGTATAACATACATATAAATTCCAACCAACATCAAGGTTTTATTGAATTAAGTAGCCCAAACTAATTTATCCTCCAAAGAACATCTTTTCGTGTAATGTAAGATGGGTGGTATGCTTAACAAATGCACCTTGCCCATATCCATGCACAATGCTAAAGGACATAACTAGAATATATGTTTCAAGTTAGCCTATAGTAGGGACATCATGGGTTTGTAACTTGTAGGTAAGATAAAATTTCCTAGTTGGTAACCCTAGCATGATTGTAAACATCGAAAAATTTGAATTCTTCAATTTCAAGACTGGATTCCAAACACTCTTTAGTGTGAACAATCAATAATTTCTACTTAGATTTCACCTAGCAAAGGTTATTGAGCCATACTTCTAACATCACCTTGAAATAAAGACACATGTAACAAAGGGCTAGCTTGTATTTACTGAAGGTTGAAAATCTCCTCCACTTTCATCCCCTCCACCAAGATTGCAAGCCTTGAAGTGCTAACTTAAGAAAGTGGTCCTTTGGAATCATGTTCTTAATTTGTTGAGACAAATTTATTAGTAGTGTTGAAGTTGAACTTGCCTTTAGGACCCCTCTATGGAAACCATTCTCTTGTTTGAGAATTAATCAAATCCCTATAAGATTAAATGCCTTTTTAAAATAGTTTAAGCACTAAGAATCAAGTTTTTTTACCCAGGGGTTTTCTCATGTGCAATGGTACAGGGGATCACCACAAATAATGATCATCAAAATGTAGTCTCATACAAAGGGAGAGAGCTCCCTATAGCATAATAATGGCTTAATGGTCTCTTAGGGCTTCCAAAGTTTTCATACAACAAATATGCATGCAACATTAACCTTACCATGGGGAACGATCAATGTTTGAAAGTATATGTCCCACCATGGTTTCTTATCGTATAGGGAACCTAATGGATTCAATGCCGAAGGAGCACTTTTCAGGGCTCATTCTTGTTGATGCCCCTCGCCATCCATTTAGCACATAAAATCTAAGCTTGAATCCTTGGTTTCATATTACCTAGGATTCTTGATTTCAATTATTGTAGAGTGCATTACATGTCCTAGTTAATTATGCATAAACCTTTACCATTGGTAATATTGACCCAAAAATAAATTTTAAGCACTTTCTTTGGACATTAGTAGGCCATCTTGGAGGGAACCCAACATGAAGAATATATACACAAATTACTTCCAAAAGCTTGGTACAAGCATGAAACTTGGCTATTATGGTTAATGAATTTGTCTCCCACTTGTCAATCCTCTTTTCCATTCTCTACCAGGTATTTTTTATTTTTTAGGAGTGAAATTTCTGCAATTGACTATTTTTTGACCATTTTCTAAAAATATATATTTGCCAATTGGTCATTTTTCCTTTAAAAATTCTGCCATTTTTTACATAAATATGATTAAGTTGATAATATTCACCAAAAATTACAAGTTTTAGTAGAAATTATATGTTTTATTTATTTATTGAATATTCGCCTATATATCTATATGTAGGATTTTTTTCACACTGAAATAGTTACCTAGAATAATATACATAGGTATAATATTGAATCCTTAAAAAATACCCTACACTACCACCTCCCATAAGTCTTTAGTTAATGCCTAAAATGTGAAGTGGATGCCCAAGAGTTTAAATACCTATCCTAGTTGAATCTAGGCGAAGTTCTAAGAGGTTAGCTATTGTGGGATTGATCATTGACTTTTCTTGTAACACAAGGTTTTATGCCACAATCCCACACTTAATATTTTTACCAATTGTAGGGAGGATTAATACCAAGTTTAAAAGAAAAGTCATTGAGAATAGAACTTTTTAAAAAGATAAACCTATTTGGGTATTTTAGCTTAAAGGTTTGCTTCAACTGAGCCCATGGTATCCTATCCCTACATTTTGAAGAGAAAATATATTTCAAGAATTCAATGGCCTTCTAAAATAAGTGAAACATAAAGAACCATGGGTTTTAGTTAAGGTATTTCTTTTCATTAACTAAAATCGCCTAAGATCAAAGTAAATGATTATATATTAATAATCCACTCCTAAATTTCCCTCCTCTTTATCCCATCGGGATTTATGTGTTTTAAATCTTTCCAAATGATTTTGGATACAAAAAATCCTTTTTTTTTTAACTAGCATTGGATATGGTGAGGATCTTATAATTAAGACCTTGCTAATCACATTTTCCATATGACATGCTAGATATGATTTAATTGTGAAGTATACGTTTCCAAGATTCATTCGTTTTTCCATCAACTTATTAATCTAGTTGAAACAAAAAACCAATCCTTACTTATGAATCTGAATAATAGCCAAACCTCACTACTTGTTAATATGAGTACAATAGAAGATCCAACTAACATGATGTGAGCCTTTCCTCCCTTTCTAAAACAGCTAGAAGGTGTCTTAATATTTTAAAATATAGCATACACTATGCTTAAAGAATCTTAAAATGAATATCCATAGTTAAAGAGTGGATGCAAGAACATTGGTTTAAATTTGGGAGTGGGTTACTAATGAAAGAGGATTGTTAATCTATTTGTCTACTTTTTTGTTCAATTCTATTTATCATCAAGTGCAAATTCATAGTTCAAGAGTGGATGCAAGAGCTTTGGTTGAAATTTGGTAGTGAGCTATTAATGAAAGAGGATTGTTGATCCATTTGTCTACTTTTTGTTCAATTTTATTTACTATCAAGTGCAAAAAAATATGACAAAATGAATCCTAATAAGTTTAATCTTAGTTGAATATAGATCTCACCTATGTTTTCTAAACATTTTATAATTATAACACATAACATTTTTCTATTGGATGATATAACTAAACACAAGTCAAAATACATCTTGACATTGTATTTCTATAAGAAATTTCATCTTCTTGATATATATAAGAGTTGTCAAGAAAATGAATTATAAGAATTTTATGTTCTTGAGATATATAGGAAACCATCTATTAATTATAAGTTTTCCCAAGTTAAAAATTTCCCAAATTTTGCATTTATTTAAAGTATATAACCTAGTTTCTTTGGTTCTATGACATAAGCATTAGGGGAAAACCTTTTCTAATGAATTCTAACCAACCGAACTCTTCGTGTTTGATTCCATTAATTTTAAGGGTTGCTAATAGATTGGTAAATAGAACTTCGAGTGCATGAAGAAAAAATGGGGCAGATTCCAAACCTAAAACATAACTAAATTAAATAGTCATTCAACATTTCCACATGATTTACCCTACATATTTAGGAACAAAATATTTATGACAATAGATTGGGTTCATTCAACACCCGATAAAATATTATTATATTATTTATAATATAATGTTTTTTAATGAAGAAATCGAACTTAAACTAAATTATATAAGGAAGAAAAAACTTTTAAAAAGTGCTAAGCATTTAACAAGAAACTTCATATTTCATATTTTAATCAACTCTCCTATTGGTTTGTTTTCAATGGTGTCTCAAGATACTTTCTTGGGTCATATTCAAATGATCAAGTCTTATGAATTTTTGAAAAATGGTAGAACCATGAATATGTGCACACTTTTAATTGGTATTTGGTAATGAAAATTGTAAAATTTATATGATACAAAATATCAAAACTCATATAATAAACCGAAAAATTGAAAAATATATTGCAACATTTTTACTTTCATTTAAAAAAAGACATTGTCATTTAATAGCTAAAATATGCAATTTATTTGCAGCATATCCTTAAAAATTATAAAAATATTCTACAATGTTTTTAATATTCAATATTTTTAATTCAATTTTCATAAACATAATCTATAAAAAAAAACCNCCCATTTATGGTATTGGTTGAATATTTGAAAGTTGCTTTGTAGATTTGCACGTATTTGCATTTGTGGAAGTTGAAGTTTCATAAAAATGTAGAAAGTGAGATTATAGAAAGTGTATTCAATGAAGTATTTAATTGTTGAATGTCTTAAAGTTGTTTTGTAGATTTGTACATGTTTGTGTTTGTAGAAGTTGAAGTTTCATGAAAATATAGGAAGTGAGATTATTTTCATTGAGTTAACATTTTTGAATGAGGGTTTAAAAGCTATCTCTCAACCAAGATTTGATGTGTTTATAACTTTAATACCTTTGTCAAGAATTGTTTTATTAAATATTTTAGATCTTAAACATTTGTGTAGAGTTTTAACAAAAAATAATATTAACTTCAACTATCAGACAAGATTGTAAAGACTCTCTATTAAGAATCTGATTTCATAAAATCTATATACCTCTTTACCAAAATAATGACATATCTATAAGAAAATCCAAAACTCACATATGAAGTTAATCAATTCTATGTGATGCAAACCCTCTGAAAATATAAAAAATAAAAATAAAAATATAATTAAAAATAAAACATAATAACATAAATATTTCATGGCATGAATCAACAAAGTATTAATCAATATAAATAATAAGAAAACCTAGAAAATATCTAAAAATATATGTGGAGTGAGAGCAATTAGCATGTATCATGTTGACAACAACAGATTTAATTGACATGATACTTAAAGTTCTCATTTAACATCATCGTATCGATTCTTTTTTTAGATGTTTTAAAAAATATAAAAAAAATCACACGAACAAGAGTATATTTAGAATCACGTCGATGAAATTTTGTCTATAAATATAGATTGGAAAATGCTTCCACAAGAATCTCAACATTTATCTACTCAAATTGATGAGAATGAGTGATACAAGGTGCATGTTTACATGTGTTCTATCATGCATAAGGCACATGTTCTAACATGCATAGGGTTAACAACAAAGAGGTCTAATATTTCTATAAGGGTGACTTTGTTTTCCACTTTATCAATATGAGTGATACCATGCTTATAATTTCTAACTTCATGGTTCTGTCTTCTCTCTTTTTTTTTACTGCTTTATCTAAGTCCTTATGTGTTACTATACATCTAGTTTAGTGTCATTGATTCAATATCAGATTCATGTAGGGGTATTGTTGGTTTATTAAATCTCAAATAAATCTTGAAAGGTAAATGACTATGCTAATAACTATTTTGAGTGATATTGTATTTGTGTTAAGGTGTAAGTAAGAATTTTATTATGTGTGGATTGATGTTAATTGTTATATATTTTGAGTGATATTGTATTTGTGTTAAGGTGTAAGTAAGAATTTTATTATGTGTGGATTGATGTTAATTGTTATATATTTTGAGTGATATTGTATTTGTGTTAAGGTGTAAGAATTTTATTATGTGTGGATTGATGTTAATTGTTATATATGTGTGGGAAGTGTACTATGGTGAATTTAATGAGTTTTCTTCATTAATTTGAGGATGAAAAGTTATAGATATATTTTTCTTTTTATCTATTATACACAAAAGAGTTTTCTAGATTGTATTGAGAAACTTGAAGTCTTTGTTTGAAATTATTGATGTAGGTAAGATAAAATTTATGTACACATGCATACATAACAACTTGGCTCCATCTGACATATAATCAATTTTGTAACATGGTGTGAGGATGAACATCCCAATAAATTAATGAAAAACATTATAAAGTTCCACTTAGTAGTAATGAGACATATATGAAAATCAATGGATATAGAGTCCTAATGCCTAAATGGTAACTGATAGAGACATATACAATCAATATTTTTTATTAACTAGTTTTTCTATGTCATAAAAAACACACATGCATATGCATTGGTAGACGAAAATATATGTTAAGGGAGTATATTTGAGGAGTTATGAAAATTTTGAGTATACTATGGCAAGGTAAAGTAAATTTTTTGATCAAATATGTTTTCTTCTCCATTTTAGTCAAGGGTTCCTCATCCAAACCATTCTCTCATAGCAGAGGCCTTAAGCAAGGGGACTTATTATCACTCTTTCACTTTATACTCATGGAAGAAGGTTAAGTAAGAGTCTATCCAAAAATAAGAACGCTGTAAAATCAAGGGGTGCTCCTCTCTCAATCTCTTGAAGAAATCTCACATCAAAAATTTGTGGATGATCTAATAGGATTGACCACCATCCAAGAGGCGATGGCCTTCAAAAGTACTATTGACACCTTTCTCCTAGCTTAATCCAAATCGATTTATTCTTCTTTAAGGAAAGACTTATTGTCTAGAAACACATCAACACAAAGTTAGTCTTTTCCATCAATTCTCCTTTGTATATTTGGGCATACCCTTGATTGACAACTTGGGAAGAAACCTCCCTTAGGAGCCCCTCTTTGAAAAAATAAGAGTTAGGATACAAAGATTATACTTTTGATATCTATCACTAGTAAGGGGGAATCTATCAATAATATTGGTCTTAAATCCATACAAATCTACCTATTCTCAATGCTAGAAGCATCTACCAAAGTCTACAAAAAAATCCAAATTTTTAGCGTGAATTATTATGGGGGCATATCAAGACATAATAAATGGCCCTCAATGAAATGGGATAATATATGTCTCCCAAAATCTAAAGGAGAACTTGATACAAAATATCTCTCTCACATGAGTGACATTCTGGACAACAAGATCTTTTGGACATGGATAAAGTATAAGGAATCCTATGGGAACAAATCTAGCATGGTAAATATGCCCCTCAAATTGAGGATCAAGACCTCATCCAAAAAAGCAATATAACCAAGGTTAATCATATGGAGCAACACTAAGAAACACACAAGCTTGATCAACAAGTATAACTTCTAGGAAACTAGGGATGCCAAGTACGCATAATTCTGGTATGATGCATGGTAGAAACTCCCCCCTCTATGTAAACATCCCTTTCACATGCCCCTCAAGAGGATATTCAGTGTTATAGGATGGATTAGAGTCAATGACTTCTGGGAGACCTACAACTCATAATCCCTTCCATCCCATGACGAGCATTTCCCCAACCCTCGTGGACATAGTCGTGATGCCCAAGATCGCGCCATATATATATATATATATAGCTGGGGGCGATGACGAGCATTGCCCCAACCCTCCATGGACTGATGCTCGAGATATATAGCTGGGGACGATGACGAGCATTGCCCCAGCCCTCTGTGGACCTGGCNTAATTGTTTTAATTTTAATTTTAATTTTTTAATTCTAATTAATTTTGTTTTGTTTTTTATTTTTATTTATTTTAATTAATTTTCTCAAGGATTTTTGCTCCAATATGTGTATGAATGTTAATACTAATAAGACTACGGTCATGATTAGTAAATCCAATAAGATCACTTATGATACCTTTGTATATGGCAACAACAACAACTTGGAGGAAGTTACTTCATACAAATATCTTGGAATTGATATTCACCACAAGCTCAACTGGAATTATAGAATTGAGAAAAGGATTATTGGGGGATGGAAAGCTTATTATGTGCTTGAAAACAATTCTAAATCAGTCGATATTTGGAGTTGGGATAAGAAGAAACTCCTCTTTGAAACTCTTGTTACACCTGTTATTCTTTATGGATGTGAAGTTTGGGGTTGTAGTGTCTCTCGTGAATCCTGGAGAAAGATAGAGCAAATACAAAAGAATTTTATAACCTATAATCTAAAAATTAAAGGAAATACGCCCTATCACATCCTCCTCTTAGAAACGAGCCTCTCCCACATTGAGAGCACGACTATGACTAGATACCTAATGGATAAGAACAAGTTAAACAACATAGAAGACACAAGGCTTCCTAAAACTGCTTCAAAATCGAGTCATAATCACCATTGACTCAAGTGAGGATGACATAAAGATGCTCGATATTGGCTAAACTATTGGGGAATCATGGAAGACACCATTTTGCAGAATAAAGATATTATTAAAAATATCATCAAATCAAAATTTAAGGAGAAAATGTGGTGTGATAAAGAGTTAGAGGAAAAAAAAATTAAGGTATTATATGGATGTAATCAACCCTAATCTAGAAGATCAAAATTATCTGTCTTTTTTGACAAGTGTAAAGAAAAAAATAAGCATTGCTAAGATAAGAACAAATTCTCATGAGCTCCATAGTGAAACTGGGCATTGGTCAATTCCTAAAACGCCATGGGATGAAAGAGTGTGCCACCTTTGTGACACTAAGAAGGTTGAAGATGAAAAACACTTTCTCTTAGATTTTCCAACCTATACCCAAATGAGAACTCATTTTCAAAATATTTGTCACACTACTAACCTTCCTAACCTCTTAACTCAACAAAACTATGATGATCTTGGAAAACTTCTCTTAATGCTTTTCAAGCACAAAAACATAATTCTAAAGAATCACAAGTAACCACTTACCCTCTTAAGGTACGATAGACCAATTCGGTCTTAGTGGACGTTAATCATCATCATCACCATCATTGTCATCATCGTCATCATCATCATCATCATAATCATCATCTTTTATAATTATAAATTGTTTTTCATATATATATATATATATATTTATTTATTTTTGTTTTTAAAGTTTTAGCTTAGGTATTTTTAATATTTTTTGAATACATTTTTTTAAATGTGTTTTTTTCTTGATTTAAAAAAAGAAAAAATGCGAAGATTTTCTCATTTTTTATTTATTTATGTTTTAATGTAAATTAAAAATATTTGTAAACAAATTTTGAAGTGACCATTTAGTATCCATTTTTTTTTTGCATAGGAATCTATTGTCAATGCCACAGTTTCAATTAGGTCGTAATGAGACATAATTTTAACGTTTAGATTTTTTTTTTCTTTAGTTAGCGTTCCTTTTTTATTTAGGTTTGATTTTAAGGTTTTTCTGAGCAACTATTTGAGTTTTAAGGTTATGCTTGAAACTGTTGTAATTTTAACCCACATTAGGAAAAATGGTGCTACTAGTAGCACCACTTTTTTATTCGGGGGTTGATTTTCATGTTTTTTATGCAAAAATATGGGTTTTAAGGGCCAAAGTTCTCGTTTTGAAGTCACAGTTCTCGTTAAGTTGATAACTTTGTTTAAGATAAGATGGGGATTTCAAGGCAATGGAGATTGCATGGTAAATGAAGCTTACTATCTCATCAATAGCCCTCATGACAAGCATGAGGACACAAGATTATGACTTCAAATCTATAGAAACACCCTATGGCCTAAAACATTCTCCCTAACATTGGGATACATTTCACAAGAGGGGATTCTTAGCCGCTCAAGATGTCATCTATGTAAGTTAGAGGAGCAAAATATATACTATATAGTATGCTCTAAGTTTGTAACGCTTTTAAATGCTATGCTACATATAAACAATATAATATTAATTTTATAGAATTTGATCCCTCTTCACATTTGATAAATTAAAAATTAAAAATAAATAAATATTTATTAATCCTATTTCTAACTTTTTATCAAATATCTTAAACTTAATAAATCTATAATTAAAAATAAATAAATATTGAATAATTATATTTCTAATTCTTTATTTACTATCATTACAAACAAAGTGGATAAATAATAGAGTACTCATCATTTTCATATAACAAAATGGATAAATAATAGAGTACTCATCATTTTCATATAGCCCGGTACATTTCATTTAAAAAAATAATAAATTTAATACTATTTTTTTTTTGTAAATAAAAAAGAGATCCTTGTATTATAGCATCATGAGTGTACATCTGTATACCGTTTGGCAGCCACCTATTCCGCCACATAAGGGAACCCAGAACAGGTGGCTCCAAACGATGGTGTGACCATAGTTGCAGAGTTTCAATTTACAAAAAATGGAGTAGAAACTGAGAGTTTTAGCAGGAGGTTCTTTCCCCGTAACTAGCCTAGGGCAGACTTCTTCCAGAGTCACCATTTCTATGGTGATTACAAAACTATAAAAAAGAGTGAAAATAAAATCACAATTCATGCTGAAAATGAGAATAGACAGGGGTGGGCCACGTCAAGCTTTTGGGGAACCTGGACATCCATAGACTGTGTAGGCTGGGACGTACTTTTGCTTGCAGATAGGGCACTGAGCTTGAGAGGGGGCGTTTGAGAGTGCTTCAAACAACAGATCTAAATGCTAATGGATGGTTCTCTGGCCGTGCTCCTGCTCTTCCTGCCGCTGCCGGATGTCAAAGAGAAGCTCGAAGTGCTCCGCTGCGAGATGAAACTTGTGGTGTGAGCCGTCAACAATACTGTCATTGCCTTATTTAACATCGATCTCTCCTGTGTCTTCAACACCATCATTGCCTTTGTCAGCACCATCCTTGCCTTTGTCAGCACCGTCATTGCCTCCATCCGCACCAACCTCGCCTGTATCTTCCCCATCTTTTGATAATTGCCAACTTGGGGGGATCTCTTCCTCCACAATGAAACCCCCTTCCCACCAGCATGGTTGAAAGTCTTGGGAGGTGGAGGGGCCGAGAGTTTCGGGGGACTTATGCAGAAGGACAAGGCTCGGGCCAAGCTGAGAAGGTAGCTCGACTTCTTCCACCTTCATGCCAGAATGCTGAGGTGACAGAGGTGCTTCCTCCTTGACTTTGTTGGGTAGAGCCGAAGTGAGCTGGCATGGCTAAGGAGAAAGCTCAGTCGGGGACGGGGTTTTGGTTTTTGGAATGCGTAGAGGAAGAAGATCTTGAGTTTGGGTAGAGGTGAGTAGGTTTTCCTCTTTTGGAATACGCAGGGTGGATTGAACTTTGCAGGAGGGTTTGCGGGGTTTGCTGAAATGAGCTATCAAGGCTCTCTAAGAAGATGTGAGCCGATTATACCGAGTGTAGGCATTTTTGTTCCTGGTGGAACGCCTTGGCTTGCCCCTGTCTCGGGGCATGGTGGGAGTTAGGGAGTGAGAGAAATACTAGTCTGAGGGAGTGCGTAGGTCGCCTGAGAGGTAAGCGAAGAGGCAAGGAGGGCCAAGAAGCACAAAGCAGAGATGAAAGTTAGCAAACATCTATAGAGAATAGATGCCTTGGTCAATTTTTAGGCCGATGAGCACCATTGAAGTCCCTCCCATCACCATTGAAGGCTGACGGGACTGGTATAAGCCTCTAGTACTGGTGGCCTGGCTGGAGCGCTCCTCCATGGGCGTCCGCAGGCACACTGAATTAATATCCCCTATGGTGTATTCCATGGGGAATTAATATCATCAGGGGGTAGCGGCTTGGAGTAATAACTCTCCCTGCCAGCTGCTCCTGCCACCTATCTCCCCTCTCTCGTCACTTGTCACCCCATCCGGGTGAGGGTAGTCTCTTTGAGCCAACTCTTGGCATTGGGTCCAAATTGTTGAGCTCTGGGGCTGTCCATGTATCGTGAGGGTGATTTGTCGAATGAAGTCCACCCCAACATTGGCAAGTTTATCGACCACTTTGTTTGCATCTCTCTTCACGTGAGAGGTGATGATAGTTAAAGAGGGTCTTAGTATGGCTTGAAAACTGTATAGAGGGCTTAGTAGGAGCCAACTTGGGGTGATTTTTTTTAGATTTATACCATTGATGACTTTGGAAGCTAGCTCAATTATAAACTTTGAGTCTCCCTCGATGATGAGACAGACGAGATTGTGGTCCAAGGCTAGTTGTACTCCTCTGATCATAGCCCAAATATCCACCGAATTGTTGGTATCATATCCCAGGTTTTCTGTAGTTATGTTGTGTATTCTGCCAAGGCTGTCCCTTATTACTGCACCTGCCCCGGAGGGGCCCAGATTGCCTTTTG
>SNQJ01S0042332.1:50964-79471 GCA_010110895.2 Picea sitchensis | reverse complement strand
TGTAGTTTGTATCCCTTCATTTGCTGGATAATAATAAATGAAGGACTTGGCAATTTCTCTGGTGGACGTAGCCCACACTGGGTGAACCACGTAAATCTGTGTCTCTCTTGTATTATGTGTCTTCTGTGTTTTGTTTCTGCATTTGTTTTATTTTATTGCTCCACGGTCTTGTTTTTCTAACACAAGTTAGTTCCTTAAAAAATCCTTATAAAGAATTTGTTTGGTTGTTTACTCGATTTGTTGGCCAGGACTCTAGATAAATCATTCCCCGATTGACATTATATATACTGCATTTTGTGGTTCATGAAAATGATATCTTCGTCTGGGCGAAGATTATTTCGAATGAAATCACTACACAATCGACTAATTTTAACACTGATATATATATTTTTTTAAATACATTTCCTCTTATTTTATATTCTCTATTACATACTGCCACACCTTTGAGTGTTTAAACATTGCCCGAAAAGTGAAAATAAAAATGGACCCCATGACCATGTGGTACCAAGCTCTATGGAGGCAGAGAGTCAACCATCATTTCTATGAGGTGTATTGTGATTTTGTGTCTAAATTCAATAAATTTTTATTTGGGGGAGACACTTCTCGAATATCATTGGATTCAAAAACTTTTCTAAAGGGAAAATGAGTCCTTGAGAAAATGGAGGAATACAATGTCATCATGATTTTCTGCTCTATCAAAAAATATTTTTTTCTTCCTTAATATATATCCGATAAGTTGTTTATCATTGAGATATCCAGACAATATAAATTCTGGTTCCACACTTTCTCAGAAAAATAGGAAAACACAATTCATACTTCTCCTGTGGAAGGTGGGTGAAAGTATTCTCCGAGGGATTTCCAAAGTAGAAAAATATGTCACTTATTTTGATCATTCTGACCTGATATTTGCAAAGGAAATAAAGGGTTTCGACCCTAGTCATATTTTTTATAATCATTTTCTTTCAATTGGACTCAACCCTAGTCATAAGAAAATGATAGTCAAAATCCAAATAATCAAGAAGTCGACAAAGACTCTGGAGATATAGATATTGTTATAAGTACCACCGAGCACCATAAATAAAGAGGTAAACCCATGAGTGAGAAAAATGTCTAGTCACCAACTACCTCTTGAAGAAGTGCCCTACCAAAGGCATATCCTCAACGAGGGAAATCCCACACAAGAAAAATGCATAGTAATAACTCAGGAGATGATGAAGAGAGGAAACCTCCTAAGGGGAACCTGGAGAATCCCCATAATTAAAAGTCAAGAGAAAAAGGACTAATTCACAGCAGGAAGGGGAAGAAACACATGCTCCGAAAAATTATTTGTTATTGGATAACATGGATTTGGATGTAGATATTGAAAATATTACTTTCCCAGATGTAGAAGTACCTGCTAGAGAAAATGTGCAACATATTTCCACACTCATGTGTTGGGTATGTGATATATTATTTGCATGAGTAGTAGTGTCTAAGCGTCTGGACCAAGCACGCAGGGGGGTTAGAGGGGGGTGCAGGAGCAACGCCCACAATGTTTTTTTTTTCGCATCGGGACCGCATTATATTTAGGTGGTTTTTCGGCACATGGTTTCTTTGCTGATGGTTTTCTATTTTCGGTTAAGGAATTAGGGTTTTGGACTAATCCAGGTCATTGGGTTAGGGTTTTAGATGCCGCTAGCTTCTATAGACTCTTACAGGCATGAGACCTTCGGATGGCCCCACCTCTACGAGACAAGCCCTGACTTCTTCACCACCTGCCAAATGTTGGGTGCGAACTCAGTGGCCACTAATTTCGATATGTAAGATAGGTTGTGTCATCGGGGCCATCTTTGCATTCCACCAAGTGAGTCCAAGAAGCTGATTTTGGAAGCTCACTACAGTTAGGTGGCATGACACTTTGGCATCGAAAAGACAATGGAAGTTCCGCAGAAACATATCTACTGGCCGAAACTTCGATAGGATGTTAGCAAGTATATCAGGTCCTACACCGCCTACGCTATTTCCAAACTGACCACTAAGAAACATGGCCTGTACACCCCTCTTCCTACTCCTCTCAGGTCATGGGAATCCATCTCAATGGACTACATGTCGGGCCTCCTATCCACCAAGGGGGGAAATGAATGTGTTTTTGTGGTTGTTGATCACTTTTCCAAGATGGCGATTCTAACCACCTGCCATAAGAACATAGAAGTAGAAGCTACTGCCAAGATCTTCTTTGAATGAGTATGGGTATATTTTGGGATGCCACAAACCATTATCTCATACCATGGGATTCGGTTCCTCAACACATTCTGGTCGATATTAGATATCAAGCTCACCAAATCCACTACTTTTCACCCCCAGACATATGGCCAAACTGAGGTTGTCAATCAGATGATCGTACATATCCTGCACATGTACAATTCAAAACACCCTCGCACATGGGATTAGAGTCTTCCCTATGTCCAACATAGCTACAATCGAGACCTGCATAGATCAACTGGCCACAACCCCTTTTAGGTGGGGTAGGGATTCCAACCATTGGGCCTTATGGATGTTGCACTACCCCTGGTGACCACCTCGACCGACTCGTCCCCTACTCCACTAGAAGCTGATAAAGCCACCTGATTCATTGAGCGGATCCAACACATCCGCCAATAGGTTCAAGATATTCTATAGAAGTCTAATGCCAAGTATAAGCAACACCATGATCAACATCGGGTGACAACATAAGTTTCAGGTGGGAGACAAAGTTTGGTTACACTTGTAGAAATAACGCCTTATAGGGCCCCATCAGAAGCTTCGCCCACTCCATTATGGGTCGTACGACATCACCAATGTTGGCATAGGAACATACCTAGGGTTCAATGCTACAAAAGCGCACCAACAAAATCCTAACTATCGGTCGTTTCGACAACACCTGCGAAGCAAATGAAATCTCACCTGAGGTAGAGGCAGGGGTGGTTGCAGGACTTAAGTTTCTGCAACCTTAGCTGGGACACAGATCTGTGATTATACAACTTAGTAAAGCACCTAGCACCGTTAGTTATTTAACATGCAACCATTATCTACTTCGCTGATAAAACAGAGCCTCACAGTACTCACAATAATCTACCATATATGAGCACTTAGAATAAGTAAAATATTTCGGACGTAACTGATCAAGAACTGAGCATATTCATGTACATTAGATCTAACATTCCATACATCGTTAGCATTGAGCATAAGAAGATCTATTTAATCATCTCAAAGCACTAATAAAATAAGACATAAACACATTCAGACAAGCGCCAAGAAAGATAACACAATGATTACATGGCTCACCCCTCTCCTGGGGCTACGTCCACCAACTCTTCTTCTTTATTATATTCAATCAGTCATCTACATGCACAAATCCATACAAAACCCAATCCGCATAGGACATGATATCTGTGTGCACCTCACCAAATCCTCCTTCCACGATTTAGGTTACAACACAAAAGCTTCTACTCAATCTCTTACAGTCACTTGCACTTAGCCTTGTAAGTCTCACACAACATGCACAAAGCATATACAACTATTACTTGCACTTGGCACTTAGCTCATCGACCCTTTCCTACATCGCCTAGGTATCTATTTATACATTACAAAATAGGCCTAAACATGGGTAAACCCATGGGCCAACATCCCTTTCCCATTACATATTCCCAACAACCCAAAAAGAGGCCCAAAAGGGGGCTGAGATCCCGTGATCTCCGCTTCATCTTGCACTCCTCCTTCGATAGGATGTCAAAGTCCCAAAATAGGTCAACATGACCAAGAAAATCCCAAAAATTGGTCAAGGGCCAATAGACCCCCAACACTCACCTGTGACTCATCCTGAGTCACTCTAATCTGACCAATTTTGCCTCGAATGCCTAGATCTTGGCTCGAGCTGCTTCGACTTGCTGTTTTGTTGTAGCCTCTTACTCAATGAAATCTTGGATCAATGCATCATTCACCGGTCCTTCCAAGCACTACTCTGCTGAGAGGATGACCTGTTCAAGCTCTACTCCTTGGCTCTCAACCTCTTTAAATAATGGGCATGCCTGATCTTGCACAGGTTGAAGTCATTGAATGACTTCCATCACTTTACTTTGAAGCATATGAACTTGCTACTAAGCTATGCATTGTTCATGCGATCTCTTCATCCTGTCTACAACTGACAGGGCCTTTAGCTGTACCTATAGCATATCCGCATGTTGTTTTTCTTCTTGGAGTTGTGACTCTAGCGTCTGCAATTCTGGATTCTCTGTAAGGTTTTCGTATGTCTGGGCACTCTAATTACTTAGTTTCTTTCACTCTAAGGCAAGATATTTTAATATGCCAACTGCGCAGTGAGCAATTTCTTCTCATTGGTCTCTTATATTCTGAGGGGTTTCTGGTACATAGCGGAGTTCTAGATCTTTGATGCACTGTTGGAGCTTCTGGATTACCTCTTCCAATTGTGCCACCTGTTGTGGAACTTGGTCCTCGATATGGACTTCAACGATTTTCATAGAGTGAAGTGATATGTTTATCCTTTCCTTAACTTCAAGTTTCTCAATGAGCAACTGTTCCTTGCTTTGTTGTAGCTCTACTTTCGCTTCATCAAACTTCTCTTGCATAGAAATATTCTCTCGTTATGCATTACTGTGTTTTTCTAACAGAGCTCCCTATGCTTGTGCAAGAGCTTGGGTGGCTTGTGTTTTTTCCTCTTGTGCTCGTCGAAGGTGAGCTTCAACCGTATCAACAATCCGATGGAGTTTATCTGGCTCATCTCCCATTTCTAGTGTTCCTTCCGTCAGGGGTACAGTGGATACTGCGCGGCTGGACTGTAGTGCCTGCTGCACTTCTTGAAATTTGACCTTGATCTGACTGAACATCTCCTCCTACTTGGATTCCTACTTCTCTGCTAGCTCTAGTGAAGCATCGTTCAGTGTAGCGACGATGAATTCGAAGTCATGTGAGGTTAGGGTGGTCTCAAACTTGGTTCTAGTTTCTTTAATTTTCTTCCTTGAAGAAGGTTTCAAAGGGGAAACCTTCCTTTTCTTTGAGGGATCATTTTCATCTCTTGGTGGTGTGATCTCATATTTATTCTATTCAACTTTGGTGCCATCTATCTCTCCACCATCACCTCCACGGTTAGGTAAGATAGAAGGAGTCTATGCTGAATTTCTATGGACATCCTGGGCTTCTTCATTCTTCTTGGTCTTTCTCTATCCAGGTGTATCGTGCACAGCTTCTGGACTATAACATCAGAGAGCTCCGCGGGGTCAGCTGGGATGAGGAGCTCCGCCGACCACTCCTTAGTAATCTCTTCTAAGTCTTCCTTTGTTAGTTTGTAGTAGGACTACAACTGTTGGTGATTCTCATCAGAGTGCGGTGTGATGTAGATGAAGTGGTAGTCTGCGCTAAATTTCATCAATGGCCTAAATATGTGAAGTGTGTTCGGGGCGATGCAAGGCGTAGCCTAGATTGCGATCTTCAGATGGTTGTAATAAGTGTGGAAAATGGCATTGGACTGCCACTACTTGTTCATGTCATTGGAGTACCACAACGTACTAAACTTCGTGGCCAGTGGCTCAAAGGGCTTGAAATCCGAGAAGGTTTCACCTTCCAACATCTCCCATGCAATGAAAGTGATTAATATAAGAAACCAGCTAAAACGGAACTCGTACCCTTGGTCCTGCGCTTCCCTGTAGTCTAGTTCTATCTAGTTCACCAAGTATTTGGCCTAATTTATATGTAGGCCCTCTGCACACTTCCCTGCAAGGTCTACTAAAAATCCGGTCACTTGGGTCGGTCAGTTCTTGTGAACTAGCTTGCCTGTGATCAGATGACAGGAAAGGTACACTACGCTGCTCTGGATAGAGGCTACCTTGTATCCTCACATGCCCTTCTTGACATCACCATACATATCCTTTATTTTCTGTGCAAGAGCGCAATCCGCGGTCTTGTTGGGGTAAAAATCCTATGGGTTGGGGCCCTGCATGCTTAGCCCTGTGATCCGATTGATCAAAGTCGGATCCACTGTGATGTGAAATTTCAACCATAAGTATACTTCGTGATAGCAGGACGAAAACAACTTGATGCATGTGTTCACTTCTTGATGCCTCCCAAAGTGAGGAATCTTCATTACATTAAGTAGGGTTGACTACATGAGGTTCTGGGTCCATGATTGAGTGATAATATTGGAGTTCTTTCCTTTGGTTTGTGGCAGATATTTATGAGGGGCGAGCATACTGTAAGCCTTCCTATCACTGAGGTTGAAGTCACTGAAATTCAACGTGATGAGCTTATCCTGGTCGGCACGAACTGCGCGCACTTCTTTCGGAAGGTACGAAGTGATCAAATCATACCCAAATTCATAAGGTACACTATCATGAGTGATGGTGCCGCTCAGAGGTGGTAGATAAGCAGGTAGAATGCTCAGAATCAGTTTAGCGTTCGCAAGATCGTCTCTATGCTTAGTTCTCTTTTTGTCAGTTGGCCGGTTTGAGCAGTCTATGGGGAGGCTTGCATTCCTTGCGTCGATGATGCTTGTACACCTGTAGACAATGCTCTTCCTAACATGGTTCTTTCAGTCATTAAGTCGATCAGAAATTCTGTCGCAGTTACTTCTTTGACGGCGATCTCTTCGGACATACATGTTCAGGATGGATATCTCGGGTTCTCAAAGTAATGTGGGTACTACAATAGGGTAGAAGGAAAAAGTGTAGTGATCATTGGGAAATCTTGATCAAGGTTGCGAGCTCAAATTCTGAATTAGAAAAAGTGCTCTCGTTGCATGGCACGACAAGATAAATAGACAACTTCTGTAATAGATATCTTGCAATGGATATGAAAGCTTCATTAACTCTGTTATTTCCGTTATAGCATGGTCCAACGATCTGATGAAAAACCTTTATTGCTTTTCTGTCCATTCAGAGAAGAAGTCAAACGGATATATCGGTCCCAACTGCTATATTGCTTCATCATGGCGAAGTGCCATATGTCGTTGTTCTGATATCTTGACGAAGCTCAAATTCTGTAATTTTTCTTTCTGTGAGGTCTCTTCTAGAATCTCATGTAATATTTCAGTATTAGCCCTTTTCTTTCTTAACTTTCTATCCTTCTTTCCAGTGAGCTTCATCTCGATAATGCTTTTCTCATTTTGATTCTTTTCTTCTTTGGTATTAGTTACTTCGCGTTGTTGAAATTCTTTCCTAGGGTTTCTGGGTAATACTTCTTTTGTGCCTAGGGTAGGTAATTCAATCTCCTGGGGATCCTCTAGTGTTCTCTTAGCTTCGACATCCCAGTTGCTAGTATTAAACATCTGCGATCTGCTCTTTTGTTCCTCAATCAAGTGCGTGATCCTTCTGGTCATAAAGTCTTTTAACTTTTGCTTCTTCTGTTCCAAAAATTCTTCTTCTTCCTTTTGTCTGGCTTGATCTCTATCAATCCAAGGTTTTCCTATTAACATGGTAAATGAGGCTCTATATTCAACAAATTTAATAATCTCAAAGTGTTCTTCTGCCGAAGCTCCATTGACAGTCATAGGTATCCGAGTGAGCCTTCCACATAGGTTTACTATATTTCCTTTGAATAAAATTGTTCCTCCTAGTGAAGGGATCATAATAGGACTTCCTATAGCTTCCCAGGTTCTCTTTGGAATAATACTCATTTGTGTTTCCTCATCTAGAACACAGTCAATGTCGAAGTCCCCTATTCTTTCTTCGATGCATTCCTTATCATTGAAGATCTCTGATAAGATGACATGTCAGTGGTCATTCAGGGTTTCTTTTATCCATATACATACTTTCTCTGATTCTTGCTGGGGTTTTTCCTTTTCTGGATCTGCCGTAGGGTTCTCTTGACTCAGGTTCATTCCTTCAAGCTTAGTGATCATTCTAGGGAAATCCAACACTTCATGGTCCATAGCCTTACAACATAGACAACTAGGTCTTCCATCAGGGAATTCCTTAGCAAGATGTACCGACCTCCTGCAACTGTAACAGAGGGTTAATCCTCTCTTTCTTTTCAATGATCCCCAACCTCTTCTGTACTGCACACTAGGATCATGGTAGCTAACCTGCAACAAATTATTTCTAGGATCCTGCATCCATTTGTTAGTCCAAACATTCCTTCTATGCATAGGTATAACATATCTTTCATTATTCTTATCAGATCTATTCATATCAAACCTTCTTTCATCTATTAACACCCTATCTTTCAAACTAGGACAAAACCTATCAGGTATACCTAGATCCATACTCTAGAAACAAAAAATTCCACTTATCTTACTTTTACAGAGCACAAAGCTTACAGATCTTACCTCTTTCAATCAAAACTTATCACTTTTACCTTTCTTGGAGCACAAAGCTTTTAGATCCTTGTTCTTTTCTATAGATCCGACCTTCTTTCTTTAGCACAAAGCTTTACAGATCAAGTAGAATACTGCGCACTAGGGCACAGATCTATGCACAAAGATTTCACAATTTTAGGATGAATCTTTGCACAAAGATTCCTCTTTCTTAGTTCCCAACAATCACAGTTTCAGATCCTGGCAACAGAACCATTTGTTGGCACAGGGGAAAACCCAGGGTTCAACACTACAAGAGCACACCAACAAAACCCTAACTATCGGCCCTTTTGGCAATACCTATGAAGCAGATGAAGTCTCACCCGAGGTATAGGCAGGGGTGGTTGCAGGACCCAAGTGTCTGCAACCTTAGTTGGGACATAGATCTATGATTATACAACTTAGTAAAGAACTTAGCATCGTTAGTTATTTAACATGCAACCATTATCTACTTCGCTGATAAAACAGAGCCTCGCAGTACTCACAATAATCTACCATATATGAGCACTTAACATAAGTAAAATAGGTCGGACGTAACTGATCAAGCACTGAGCATATTCATGTATATTAGATCTAACATTCCATACATCATTAGCACTGAGCATAAGCAGATTTATCTAATCATCTCAAAGCACTAAGCAAAGAAGACATAAACACATTCAAACAAGTGCCAAGCAAGATAACGCAGTGATTACGTGATTCACCCCTCTCTTGGGGCTACGTCCATCAACTCTTCTTCTTTATTATCTTCAATCAGTCATCTACATGTACATAGCCATACAAACCCCACTCCGTACATGACAGGAGATCTGCACACACCTCACCAGATCCTCCTTCCCCGAGTTAGGTTACATCACAAAAGCTTCTACTCAATCTCTTACAGTCACTTGCACTTAGCCTTGCAAGTCTCACACAACATGCACAAAGGATATACAACTATTACTTACACTTGGCACTTAGCTCATCAGACCTTTCGTACATCACCTAGGTATCTATTTATATTTTACAAAATAGGCCTAGAAAAGGGTAAACCCATGGGACGACATCCCTTTCCCATTACATATTCCCAACAAACCAAAAAGAGGCCCAAAAGGGGGTCGAGATCCCTTGATCTCTGCTTCGTCTTGCGCTCCTCCTTCGACACGCTGTTGAAGTCCCAAAATAGGTCAACATGACCGAGAAACTCCCAAAACTTGGTCAAGGGACAACAACCAAGATTGTGGGTGACAATTATTTTGAGCTCAACATCCCCCCTTTCCTTGGCCTGCACCCAGTATTCAACGTGGCTCTCCTTCAACCATATTTCCCACCATTATTGGACACCTCATAGATAATAGAGAAGTTGAAACCAACAGAGCTCAACCCTGACTGCATGCAACAAGAATCTAATGATCATATTGTGGACACACATATCAAGGGCACTCGAAAACAAAGGATCCAACTTTATTGAGCCATCAAAGAAGGGCAGTGCCTGCACCAAGGCAAGTGGCTCACCCAGGGCCAAATTCATTAGAAATGTCCTCATCTGATGGGGGAACTCAACACAATGGAGACCATTTCTTCCTAAGGAGGGAGGATTGATCTAGGTGGATATCGATGGCCACCTAGCTTTTCCAACTCACTCAAAATAGTTTTCTCACAATTTGGAAATTTACTATTTTTAGCAGTTTTAACTTCCAGGGCTATTTTGAGGGCCTAAATGAAGGTTTTTCGGGATCAATATTCTCATTGATAGCCGAAGGCATGATTGAGCCCCCAAAATTATTCTCCTCAACGATACCTCCAATGGGCTATTGTGCGCTTAAAACAGAGATAGCTTGCAAAAGTTATGACCACAGGAAGTTGATGTACTGACTTACCCAAACGAGGTCCTCATGAATTTTGGTGCTTCATCTCCCAGGGTTAGGTTTTTGGATTTCTATGGTTTTTGACATCCCTATTTATTGTAAATATTCCTTCAAAGCCTCATTGTAATCATCTTCTTGCAAGTGAGCATATTCGTCACACATCTTCTGAGAGATAAGCTTCCACCATTCCAACAATCTTGTTTTCCACTGCATTTTACAGTTTAAACTTATTTCGTTATTGAATGGAAAACCAATTTTATTGTATCTCTCTTATTCTGTGTTTAGCATATTTTACTAATCTGTATTCATTTTGTTCTAGTCATAAAATATGGATCAGTGGTATTAGAGCGGTCTGCTCCTTGTCATCTTAATGCATGTCCCCAGCGAGGTTCGGGTACAAATAATTGGGTCTTGAGCTTGTTTCTCTTGAGGAAAAAGGCCCTCACATGCCCAAGTGACCTCTCATGGCTGGAGAAAATAAATATGACGAGACAAGTGATCCTTTCAAAATGTTTCTTGAGGAATCCCTTAGGCAACAGAGGAATGAGATGATGGATATTTTCACACAAATCCTTCGATGACTACCAACATGAGACACATCTTCCTTGAGAGGAGGTTCCACCCCCTTCAAGGTACAAATAAACATCAATATTCCTATATTTGAAGGTCAGATAGACACAAATGTTGTAGACAAGTGGTTGAATCTAGTAGAAGGGTATTTTTCCATCCATAACTTTTTGAATAGAGAAAATATTACTTTTTCACTCCTCAAAGCCGTTCCCCATGTCAAAGATTGGTGGGAAATTTTATGTGAGAAAAATAAAAGAGAGGAAACCTCATTAATTACAGTCACAACCACCTGGGAATCCTTCAGGGATACTATTAAGGAACAATACTACCTTGTCGGAAGTTATGACGACTTGTATACCAAATGGACCACACTGCGGCAAGAAAGAGACGAAGCAGTGCCAGAGTTCACAAATATCTTCCATACATTGCCCACCAAGATGGGTATCAAATATTTAGAGAAAAATCTAGTGCTCAAGTATCATGGTGATCTGCATAGATACGTCCCGACCGAAATGGAATTTCTGGACATCTCTTCCTTGGGTGCAACCTACCGATATGTCATCAAAATTGAGAATCAATTCAAACAAAAGAAGGACAGAGCAAAGATGGACAATATTAGGACAACCAGTCCAATTCGCAAGAAAAGAAGGACACTAGAAAGACAAAGAAAGATACCAGGAAGTGGTGCAACTTCCATAAGATCCCTTGGCATAACACTGCTGACTTCCTCTCAAAGAAGTTGCTGTTGGTCGAAGTGAAAGCCTCTGAATCAGATACAAGTTATGACTCTGAGTCATAACCATAAAAGGGAAGACGAATCATATATGAGGAACCCATTATTATACCACCAACCTCCAGCCTGGTGAAGCAGGCGAGCCAGAAGAAGATGAGCACCTCTTCCATTCACAGATGTGGGTAGAAGGCACCCTGCTGCACTTCATCGTTGATAGCGATAGAAAGAAGAACCTCATATTAACAGAGGTTTTCAAGAGGCTGGTCGTGCCAACAATGCTACACACACAACCCTACACCATTGGATGGCTTTGCCAAGGAAGCGATCTCCTCGTCATCCAACAATGCCGACTGTCGTACGAAATCAAGCCCTTCAAAGATGAAGTATTGTGTGATGTTGCTCCTCTCGAAGTTTGTTATGTTATTTTGGGCCAACCTTATTTATGGAAACATCATGTTGTATATGAGTCTATGCCTCATAGTGTTATTATTACTTTGAACAGGAAATTGTACAGGATACCTGAGGCAGTCCCTCCTAGTGCTATTTCCTTGATCTCTGCCAAGAAATGCAGGAAGGTCATCTCTTAGACCAAGAAATTTGTCTTCTTTGTGATTCCTCTTAGAGTGAGCGAAAGATCATAGCCACATCCAAGGCCTCCGCGACTGATATCTCCATAGAATAGAAGCAAGTGGATAAGGTTGTGGAAGAATACTCAGATATATTCTCCTCTCCAACAGAGGTACCTCTGCACTGCCAGGTCAAGCATCCCATCGATCTGACACCAGGCACACCACTACCCAATGAGCCAGTCTACCGCTGCTCTCTGTTAGAAAATGAGGAGATTAAGAGGTAGATCCAGGAATTTCTACACAAGGGGCACATACATCCCAGATCATCTCCTTGTGGGAGCCCAATCATGCTGGTGTAGAAGAAAGATGGTACCTGGTGACTCTGCATTGATTACCAGTCTCTGTATAAAATCACAGTCCAAAATCGGTACCCGATTCCCCAAATCGACAACCTTCTTGATCAATTCACGGGGGCCAAATACTTCACTAAGATTGATCTAAATTCTGGCTACCACTAGGTCCTAATAGAATAGACAAATGTATGGAATACCGCCTTAAAGTAAAAAGAAGGTCTTTTTGAATGGCAAGTCATGCCATTTGGTTTGACAAATTCTCCAAATTTTTTTATGAGGATGATGGACAACACCCTACGACCTTTCACCAATACTTTTGTAGTGGTGTATCTGGATGACATCCTCCTCTACAACAAGACTTAGGCATAACACTTGCACTATATTCAGCATGTTCTGCACACATTGCAACAACACAAACGATATGAAAACTTGGAAAAATGCTCCTTCGGCATGGACATGGTCCATTACCTAGGCTACATCATTGATCGACATGGTGTGCATGTGGATCCAACCAAGATCCAGGTAATCTGTGACTATCGAGCCCCAACCACACTCACTAAACTTCAGAGCTTCTTAGGCCTCGCCAATTTCTATCGCAGGATCCTCTTGGGATTCTCTCATATCGCATGGCCCCTTAACCAAGTAACTAGGGGTGGAGGTAAGGCCAAATTTGTGTGGGGTCTGTCCCAACAAAAAGCCTTCAATGACTTGAAGAACCGTTTGTGCTCATCCCCGGTACTTTCATTACCGAACCTGCAACAACTCTTTGAGATCGAGACAAATGTTGTAGACTATGTTGTGGGCACCATTCTAACTCAACATGACCACCCCGTGACATATCATAGTGAGACACTATCAATTGTTGTCTGTAACTACCCTACTTACGAAAAATAAATGTACTCCATTGTGAAAGCTTGCCTCTAGGTGGAGACATTACATTCTTGGGAAGGAGACAGTCATCCACACTGATCACAAGCCACTATAGTTCATGCAGACCCAAGGAAAATTTCATAATGACCGCCATCAGAAGTGTTCCACATACTTACAACAGTTCCACCTCAACATCAAATATAAAACAGGAAGTACCAACCGAGTTGTTGATTTCCTAAGCCGACCTCTAGTCACGACACTCACCATGGTGCTAGACTCTTGAGGCCACGAAACCTTCAGATGACCCCACCTCTATGATCCAGACCCTGAATGCTCCACCACCTACCAAATGTTGGGCGCGGACTCAGTGGTCGCTAATTTCCATATTCAAGATGGGTTGTTGTGTCGTTCGAGCCATATTTGAGTTCCATCAAGCGAGCGTGAGAAGATGATTTGGGAATATCACTATAGTCGGGTGGAATGACACTTTGGCATCGAAAAGATAGTGGCTCTCCTTTGACTCAACATTCCCCCTTTCCTTGGCCTGCACCCAGTCTTCAACGTGGCTCTCCTTCGACCATATTTCCCACTATTATTGGACACCTCAGAGATAGAAGAGCAGTTGAAACCAAAAAAGCTCAACACTGATTGCATGAAACAAGAATCCAATGATCATATTGTGGAAACCGATATCAAGGGAACTCGACAACAAAGGATCCAACTTTATCAAGTCGTCAAAGCAGGGTAGCTCCTGCACCAAGGCAAGTGGCTCACCCGGGGCCAAATTCATCAGAAATTTCCTCATCTGATGGGGGAAATCAATGCAATGGATACCATTTCTTCCGAAGGAGGGAGTATTGTAACAAGTGGATATCGGTGGCCACCCACCTTTTCCAACTCACTCAAAAACAATTTCTGGCAATTTTGGCAATTTATTATTTTTAGCAGTTTTAACTTTCCGAGCCATTTTGAGGGCCTAAATGAAGGTTTATTGGGATCAAGCTTCTTAATGATATCTGAAGGCATCGTTGATCCCCCAAAATGAATATCCTCTAGGATACCGTTCCAATGGGCTATCATGCACCTAAAAGAGAGATCGTATGCAAACATTACGATCTTGGGAAGTTGATGTACTGACTTGCCCAAATGGGGCCCACATGAATTTTGGTGCTTCAACTCCTAGGGTTAGGTTTTTGGATGTCTAGGGTTTTTGAAATTCTTGTTTAATGTAAAAAGGCCTTCAGATCCCCATTTTAATCATCTTCTTGTGAATGAGCACAACCGTCACATCTCTTCTCATAGATATGCCGCCACCATTCCAACAAGATTGTTTTCCACTGCATTTTACAGTTTATTGTTATTGAATAGAAAACAAGTTTTATTTTATCTCTGTTATCCTTTGTTGAGCATATTTTAATAATATGTATTCATTTCATTCTACTCTAGATTAGTGGTATCAGAGCAGTCTACTCGTCATTTTAATGCATGTCTCTAACGAGGTCAGGGTACAAAGAATTGGCTCTCGAGCTTGTTTCTCTTTAGGATAAAATCTCTTGCACGCCCAAGAGACCTCTCATGGAAGGAGAAAATAAAGATGATAGGACATGAGATCCTTTCAAAATGTTGTTTGAGGTAGCCCGCACACAACAAAGGAATGAGATGATAGATAGTTTCGCGCAAATCCTTCGATGACTACCAACAGGTGACACATCTTCCTCAAGTGGAGGCGTTGCCCCATTCAAGGTAGAAATCAAATTCGATATTCCTATATTTGAAGGTCATATAGACACGGATGTTGTAGAAAAGTGGTTGAATCTACTAGAAGAGTATTTTTCTATCCATAACTTTTCGAATATAGAAAACAATACTTTTTCACTCCTTAAAGAAATTCCCCATGTCAAAGATTGGTGGGAAACTTTCTAGAGAAAAAGGAAATAGAGGAACCCTCATTATTTATAGTCCTGACCACCTAGGAATCCTTTAGGGATGCTATTAAGGAACAATACTACCCTGTCGGATGTTATGACGACTTGTATACCGAATGGACCACATTGTGACAAGAAAAAGACCAAGCAGTGCCAGAGTTCACAAATATCTTCCATACATTGAGCACCAAGTTGGGTATCAAAGTTTCAGAGAGAAATGTAGTGCTCAAGTATCTCGGTGTTCTGCATAGATACATCCAGTCTAAAATGGAATTTCTGGACATCTTGTCCTTGGGCGCAACCTACTGATATGCCATCAAAATCTAACAAAAGATTAAACAAAATATGCGACAATTTGGGATTGGGAACCCCTCACAGCAAAATCCAGGAAGGGGCAACCCCAACCCACAAAAATAAGGACAGAGAAAATATGGAAAATATCAGGAGAAGCAGTCCAAGCCACAAGCAAAGAAGGACACCGGAAAGGCAAAGAAAGATATCGGGAAGTGGTGTGACTTCCATAAGATCCCTTGGCATAACACTGCTGAATTCCGCTCAAAGCAGTCGCTGGTGGCCGAAATGAAAGCCTCTGAATTAGATGCGGGTTTTGACTCTGAGTCAAAACTAGAAAGGGGAAGAAAGATCATTGATGTGGAACCCAGTGCCACCGTTGCTACCACCAAGCTCTAACCTTGTGAACCAGATGAGACAAATGTCCTCATATCATGGGGGAACTAAAAACAATGGAGACTATTTCTTCCTAAGGAGGGAGGATTGATCTAGGTAGATATTGGTGGCCACCCACCTTTTCCAACTCGCTCAAAACAAATTTCTGGCAATTTGGCAATTTACTATTTTTAGCAGTTTTAACTTCTGGGGCCATTTTTAGGGCCTAAATGAAGGTTTTTCTGGATCAATCTTCTCAATGATAGTCGAAGGCATGATTGAGCCCCAATAATGAATCTCCTCGATGATACCTCCAACACTATCCTGCGCCTAAAATGGATATCGTTTGCAAAAGTTACAACCCAGAGAAGTTGATGTACTGACTTACCCAAATGAGTCCCACATGACTTTTGGCGCTTCATCTCCCAGGGTTAGGTTTTTGGATGTCTAGGGTTTTTAACATACCTATTTATTGTAAAAATTCTTTCAAAGCCTCACTGTAATCATCTTCTTGCGAATGAGTGTAGTCGTCACATCTCTTCTCAGAGATAATCCGCCACCATTCTAACAAGCTTGTTTTCCACTGCATTTTATAGCTTCAACTTATTTTGTTATTGAATAGAAAACCAGTTTTATTCTATCTCTCTTATTTTGTGTTAATCATATTTTAATAATCTGTATTCATTTCGTTCTACTCATAAAATCCTGATCAATTGTATCAGAGTGGTCTGCTCCTTGTCTTCTTAATGCATGTCCCCAATGAGGTTAGGGTACAAGGAATTGGGTCTTGAGCTTTATTCTCTTGAGGACAAAAGACCTCACATGCCCAAGTGACCTCTCATGGATGGAGAAAAGAAAGATGATGGGACAAGAGATCCTTTCAAAATTTTTCTTGAGGAAGCCCTCACGCAATAGAGGAATGAGATGATGGATATTTTCGCGCAAATCCTTCGGCAGTGACCAACATGCAACACATCTTCCTCGAGAGGAGGCACCATGCCCTTCAAGGTACAAATCAACTTCAATATTCCTATATTTGGAGGTTAGATAGACACAGATGTTGTAGACAAGTGGTTGAATCTACTAGAAGGGTATTTTTTTGTCCATAACTTTTCGAATAGAGAAATTATTACTTTTGCAATCCTCAAATCCGTTCCCCATGTCAAATATTGGTGGGAAACTTTCTGTGAGAAAAATAAAACAGAGGAAGCCTCATTATTTACAGTCATGACCACCTGAGAATCCTTGAGGGATGTTATTAAGGAAAAATACTACCTTGTCGATAGTTATGACAACTTGTATACCAAATGGACCACACTACGGCAAGAAAGAGACCAAACAGTGCCAGAGTTTACAAATATCTTCCATACATTGCCCACCAATATAGGTATCAAAGATTCAAAATGGCATCTGGTGCTCAAGTATCATGGTGCTCTACATAGATGCATTCAGACCAAAATGGAATTTCTGGACATCTCTTCCTTGGGTGCGACCTACCGATATGCCGTCAAAATTGAGTAGAAGTTCAAACAAAAGACGCAAAAATTTGGGCTTGTGAACGCCTCATAGAAAAAAGTAGGAATGGACAACCCCAACCCACAAAAAAAAGGATAGAACAAATATGGACAATATCAGGACAACCAGCACAAGCCACAAGAAAAGAAGTACACTAGAAAGACAAAGAAAGATACCTGGAAGTGGTGCAACTTCCATAAGAGCCCTTGGCATAACACTGCTGACTTCCACTCAAAGAAGTCACCGGTGGCCGAAGTGAAAGCCTCTGAATCAGATGGGGGTTTTGACTCTAAGTCAGAACTAGAAAGGGGGATATATATCATTGACGCGGGACCTAGTTCCACCATTTCTACCACCAACCTCCATCCTAGTGAACCAGACGAGCCAGAAGAAGACGAGCACCTCTTCCATTCACAGATGTGGGTAAAAGGCACCCCACTACACTTCATCATTGATAGTGATAGCCAGAAGAACCTCATATCAAGAGAGGTCGTCAAGCGGCCTGTCATGCCAACAATGCCACACCCACAACTCTACACCATTGGATGGCTCTGCCAAGGAAGAGATCTCCGTGTCAGCCAACAGTGTCGACTGTCGTACAACATTAAGCCCTTCAAAGACGAGGTATTGTGTGATGTTTCTCCTCTCAAATTTTATTATGTTCTTTTGGGCCAACCTTATTTATGGAAACATCATGCTGTATATGAGTCTAGGCCTCGTAGTGTTATTATTACTTTGAACAAGAAATCATACAGGATACCGAAGGCAGTCCCTCCTAGTGCTATTTCCTTTATCTTCTGCTAAGAAATGTAGGAAGGTCATCTCTCAGATTGAGAAATTTATCTTCTTTGTGATTCGCTCTCAGAGTGAGTGAAAGATCACAACCACATCTAGGGACTCCGTGACTGATATCTCCACACAGCAGAAGAAAGTGGATAAGGTTGTGGAAGTATACTCAGATATCTTCTCCTCTCCAACCGAGGTACCTCTGCACTTCCAGGCCAATCATCCCATCGATATGGCTCCAGGTGCACCACTACCCAATGGTCCAGTCTACTGCCACTCTCTGTTAGAAAATGAGGAGATGAAGAGGTAGATCCAAGAACTGATCCACAAAGGGCATGTACATCCCAAAACATCACCTTGTGGGAGCCCAATTGTGCTGGTGGAGAAGAAATATGGTACTTAGTGACTCTGCATTGATTATTAGGCTCTGAATAAAATCACAGTCCAAAACCAGTACCCGATTCCCCAAATCGACGACCTCCTTGATCAGCTCATGGGGGCCAAATACTTGAGTAATATTGATCTGAAGTCTGGATACCACTAGGTCCTAATAGAATAGAAAGATGTATGGAATACCACCTTCAAGTGAAAAGAAGGTCTTTTTGAATGGAAGGTCATGCCATTTGGTTTGACAAATGCTCCAAATTTTTTTATGAGGATGATGGATGATATCCTACGACCTTTAACCAATAATTTTGTAGTGGTGTATCTGGATGAAATCCTCATCTACAACAAGACTTAGGCAGAACACTTGCAACATATTTAGCAGGTTCTTCACACACTACGACAACACAAACTATATTCAAACTATTTCCACTTATCTTACTTTTATAGAGCACAAAGCTTACATATGTTACCTCTTTCAATCAGAACTTCTCACTTTTACCTTTCTTGGAGAACAAATCTTTCAGATCCTTCTTCTTTTCTACAGATCTGACCTTCTTTATTTAGGACAAAGCTTTACAGATCAAGTAGAATACTGCACACTAGGGCACAAATCTACACACATATCTTTCACAATTTTAGGATGAATATTTGCATAGAGCTTCCTCTTTCTGAGTTCCTAGCAATCACAGTTTCAGATCCCGACAACATAACCATTTGTTGGCACAGGGGCAGAACCAGGGTTAAATGCTACAAGAGTACACCAACAAAACCCTAACTACCGACCCTTTCGGTAATACCTACGAAGCAGATGAAGTCTCACCCGAGGTAGAGGCAGGGGTGGTTGCAGGACCCAAGTGTCCGCAACCTTAGCTAGGACACAGATCTGTGATTATACAACTTAGTAAAGCACTTAGCACCATTGGTTCTTTAACATGCAACCATTATCTACTTCGTTGATAAAAAAGAGCCTCGCAGTACTCACAATAATCTACCATATATGATCACTTAGCATAAGTAAAATAGGTAGGACGTGACTGATCAAGAACTAAGCATATTCATGTATATTAGATCTAACATTCCATACATCATTAACACTGAGCATACGCAGATCTATCTAATCATCTCAAAGCACTAAGCAAAGAAGACATAAACACATTTAGACAAGCACCAAGCAAGATAACACAATGATTACATGGTTCACCCCTCTCCTAGGGCTACGTCCACCAACTCTTCTTCTTTATTATCTTCAATCAGTCATCTATATGCACAGAGCCATACAAACCCCAGTCTGCATAGGACATGAGATCTACGTGCACCTTTCCAGATCCTCCTTCCCCGAGTTAGGTTACAACACAAAAGCTTCTACTCAATCTCTTACAGTCACTTACACTTAGCCTTGCAAGTCTCACACAACATGCACAAAGAATATACAACTATTACTTGCACTTGGCACTTAGATCATCGACCCTTTCCTACATCGCCTAGGTATCTATTTATACATTACAAAATAGGCCTAAAAATGGGTAAACCCATGGGCCGACATCCCTTTCCCGTTATGTATTCCCAACAACCCAAAAAGAGGCCCAAAAGGGGGTTGAGATCCTGTGATATCCGCTTTGTCTTGCGCTCCTCCTTTGACAGGCTATCGAAGTCCCAACATAGGTCAACGTGACCAAGAAAATCCAAAAACTTGGTCAAGGGACAACAAGCAAGGCTGTGGGTGATAATGATTTTGAGCTCAACATTCCCCCTTTCCTTGGCCTACACCCAGTATTCAAAGTGGCTGTCCATTGGCCATATTAACCACCATTATTGGACACCTAGAGATAGCAGAGCAGTTGAAACCAACAGAGCTCAACCCGAACTACATAAAAAAGGAATCCAATGATCATATTGTGGACACACATATCAAGGGCACTCAAAAACAAATTATCCAACTTTATCGAGTCGTCAAAGCAGGGCAGTGCCTGCACTAAGGCAAGTGGCTCACCCGGGTCCAAATTCATCAGAAATGTCCTCATCTGATGGGGGAACTCAATGCAATGGATACCATTTCTTCCTAAGGAAGGAGGATTGATCTAGGTGGATATCGGTGACCACCCAGGTTTTTCAACTCACTCAAAACAGTTTTCTCACAATTTGGCAATTTACTATTTTTAACAGTTTTAACTTCCATGGCCATTTTGAGGGCCTAAATGAAGGTTTTTCGGGATCGATCTTTTCATTGATAGTCGAAGGCATGATTGAGCCCCCAAAAACATTCTCCTCAACGATACCTCCAATGGGCTATCGTGCACCTAAAACAGAGATCAATTGCAAATGTTACGACCCTAGGAAGTTGATGTACTGACGTACCCAAACGAGGCCCTCATGACTTTTGGCTCTTCATTTCCTAGGGTTAGGTTTTTGGATGTCTAGGGTTTTTGACATCCCTATTTATTGTAAAAATTCCTTCAAAGCCTCATTTTAATCATCTTCTTGCGAATGATCATATTCATCACATATCTTCTCAGAGATAAGCCACCACCATTCCAACAAGATTGTTTTCCGCTACATTTTACAGTTTCATCTTATTTCGTTATTGAATAGAAAACCAATTTTATTGTATCTCTCTTATTCTATGTTAAGCATATTTTAATAATCTGTATTCATTTCATTCTGGTCATAAAATCTGGATCAGTGTTAGTAGAGCAGTCTTCTCCTTGTTGTCTTAATGCATGTCCCCAACGAGGTCAGGGTACAAAGAATTGGGTCTCGAGCTTGTTTCTCTTGAGGACAAAGGCCCTCGCATGCCCAAGTGACCTCTCATGGCTAGAGAAAAGAAATATGATGGGACAAGAGATCCTTTCAAAATTTTTCTTGAGGAAGCCCTCATACAACAGAGGAATGAGATGATGGATATTTTCACACAAATCCTTCGGTGACTACCAACATGTGATGCATATTCCTCGAGAGGAGGCGCCACCCCCTTCAAGGTACAAATAAACTTCAATATTCCTATATTTGAAGGTCATATAGACATAGATGTTGTAGACAAGTGGTTGAATATACTAGAAGGGTATTTTTCTGTCCATAACTTTTCGAATAGAGAAAATATTACTTTTTCACTCCTCAAAGCTGTTCCCCATGTCAAAGATTGGTGGGAAACTTTTTGTGAGCAAAAGAAAAGAGAGGGAACCTCATTAATTATAGTCAAAACCACCTGGGAATCCTTCAGGGATGATATTAAGGAACAATAATACCCTTTCGTAAGTTATGATGACTTGTATACCAAATGGACCAAACTACGGCAAGAAAAAGACCAAGTAGTGCCAGAGTTCACAAATATCTTCCATACATTGCCCACCAAGATGGGTATCAAATATTCAGAGAAACATCTGGTGCTCAAGTATCGCGATGATATACATAGATACATCCCAATCGAAATGGAATTTATGGATGTCTCTTCCTTGGGTGCGACCTACTGATATGTCGTTAAAATCAAACAGAAGTTCAAACAAAAGACGCGGAAATTTGGGCCTATGAACCCCTCATAGAAAAATGTAGAAAGGGGTGGCCCCAATCCACAGAAAAAAAGATAGAGAAAATATGGACAATATCAAGACAACCAGTCCAATCCGCAAGCAAAGAAGGACATCAGAAAGACAAAGAAAGATACCAGGAAGTGGTGCAACTTCCATAATATCCCTTGTCATAACACTGTTGACTTCCGCTCAAAGCAGTCGCTGGTGTCCAAAGTGAAATCATATGAATCAGATCCAGGTTCTGACTCTGAGTCAGAACCACAAAGGGGAAGACAGATCATTGACGCGGAACCCAGTTCCACCCTTTCTACCACCAACCTCCATCCTGGTGAAGTAGACGAGCCAGAAGAATACAAGCACCTATTCCATTCACATATGTGGGTAAAAGGCACTCTGCTGCACTTCATCGTTGATAGCGATAGCCAGAAGAACATCATATTAACAGAGGTTGTCAAGCGGTTGGTCATGCTAACAACGCCGCACCCACAACCCTACACCATTGGATGGTTCTGCCAAGGAAGCAATCTCCTCGTCATCCAACAATGCCGACTATTGTACGACATCAAGCCCTTTGAAGATAAAGTATTGTGTGATGCTGCTCCTCTCAAAGTTTGTGATGTTCTTTTGGGCTAACCTTATTTATGGAAACATCATGTTGTATACGAGTGTAGGCCTCGTAGTGTTATTATTACTTTGAACAGGAAATTATACAGGAAACCTGAGGCAGTCCCTCCTATTGTTATTTCCTTGATCTCTGCCAAGAAATGCAGGAAGGTCATCTCTCAGACCGAGAAATTTGTCTTCTTCCTGATTCCCTCTTAGAGTGAGAAAAAGATCACATCCACATCCAGGGCCTCCGTGACTGATATATCCACACAACAGAAGCAAGTGGATAAGGTTGTGGAAGAATACTCAGATATCTTCTCCTCTCCAACAGAGGTACCTCTGCACTGCCAGGTCAAGCATCCCATCGATATGACCCCAGATGCACCACTACCCAGTGAGCCAGTCTACCACCGCTCTCTATTAGAAAATGAGGAGATCAAGAGATAGATCCAATAAATGATCCAAAAGGGGCACATACATCCCATATCATCTCCTTCTGGGATCCCAATTGTGACGGTGTAGAATAAATATGGTACGTGGCGACTCTGCATTGATTACCAGGATCTGAATAAAATCACATTCCAAAACTGGTACCCGATTCCCCAAATCGACAACCTCCTTGATCAACTCATGGGGGCCAAACACTTCAGTAAGATTCATCTAAATTATGGCTACCACTAGGTCCTAATAGAATAGACAAATGTACAGAATACCACCTTCAAGTCAAAATAAGGTATTTTTGAATGGTAGGTCATGCCATTTGGTTTGAAAAATGCTCCAACAACTTTTATGAGGATGATGGACAATACCCTATGACCTTTCACCGATAATTTTGTAGTGGTGTATCTGGATGACATCCTCCTCTACAACAATACTTCGGTAGAACACTTGCACCATATTCAACAGGTTCTGTACACACTGTGACAACACAAACGATATGCAATCTTGGAAAAATTGTCCTTTGGCATGGACATGGTCCATTACTTAGGCTACATCATTTAGCGACATGGTGTGCATGTGGATCCAACAAATATCCAGGTCATCCGTGACTGTCCAACCCCAACCACACTCACTGAAATTCAGAGCTTCTTGGGCCTCACCAATTTCTTTTGCAGGTTCATCTTGGGATTCTCTCATATTGCATGGGCCCTTAGCCAAGTAACTAGGGGTGGAGGTAAGGCCAAATTTGTGTGGGGTCAGTCCCAACAACAAGACTCCGATGACTTGAAGAATGGTTTGTGCTCATCCCCATTAATTTCATTACCGGACCTGCAACAACTCTTTGATATCTAGACAAATGCTTCAGACTATGTTGTGGGCACCATTCTAACTCAACACGACAACCCCGCAGAATATCATAGTGAGGCACTATCAGATGTTGTCTGTAACTACCCTACTTACAAAAAATAAATGTACTCCATTGTGAAATATTGCCGCCAGGTGGAGACATTACATTCTTGGGAAGGAGACAGTCATCCATGCTGATCACAAGCCACTACAGTTCATGCAGACCCAAGGAAAATTTTAGAATGACCGCCATCAGAAGTGTTCCACATACTTACAACCGTTCCACCTCAACATCAAGTATAAAACAGGAAGTACCAACCGATTTTTTGATTTCCTTAGCCGACCTCCAGTCGTGGAACTCACCATGGTGCTAGACTCCTGCGGCCATGAGACCTCCAGATGGCCCCACCTCTATGAGACATACACTAAATTCTCCACCACCTACCAAATGTTGGGTGTGAACTCAGTGGTCGCTAATTTCCATCTTCAACATGGGTTGTTGTGTCGTCTGAGCCATCTTTGTGTTCCATCAAGCGAGCATGAGAAGATGATTTGGGAATCTCACTACAGTCGGGTGGCATGACACTTTGGCATCAAAAATACAGTGGCTCTCCTTTGAATCAACATTCCCCCTTTCCTTGGTCTGCACCCAGTCTTCAACGTGGCTCTCGTTCGGCCATATTTCCCACCATTATTGAACACCTCAGAGATAGTAGAGCAGTTGACACCAACAAAGTTCAACCCTAACTACATGCAAGAAGAATCCAATGATCATATTGTGGACACACATATCAAGGGCACTCGACAACAAAGGATCCAACTTTATCGAGTCATCAAAGCAGGGTAGCTCCTGCACCAAGGAAAGTGGCTCACTCGGGGCCAAATTCATAAAAAATTTCCTCATCTGATGGGGGAACTCAACACAATGGATACCATTGATTATAAATAAGGGATTATTGATACATTTGGATATCGGTGGCCACCAACCTTTTCCAACTCAATCAAAATAGTTTTTTGGCAATTTTGGCAATTTATTATTTTTAGCAGTTTTAACTTTCCGGGCCATTTTGAGGGCCTAAATGAAGGTTTTTTGGGATTGAGCTTCTTAATGATAGCTGAAGGCATCATTGATCCCCCAAAATGAATCTCCTCAAGGATACCTTTCCAACAGGATATCGTGCACCTAAAACATAGATCGTATTCAAAATTTACGACCCCGGGAAGTTGATGTACTGACTTACCCAAAAGGAGCCCACATGACTTTTGGCGCTTCATCTTCTAGGGTTAGGTTTTTGGATGTCTAGGGTTTTTAACATTATTTTTTATTGTAAAAGGGCCTTTAGAGACTCATTGTAATCATCTTCTTATGAATGAGCGCAACCGTCACATCTCTTCTCATAGATAAGACGTCGCCATTCCAACAAGCTTGTTTTCCGCTGCATTTTACAGTTTCATCTTATTTCGTTATTGAATACAAAACCAATTTTATTTTATCTCTGTTATTCTATGTTAATCATATTTTAATAATTTGTATTCATTTCATTCTACTCCAGATCAATGGTATCAGATAAGTCTACTTGTCATTTTAATGCATGTCTCTAACAAGGTCAGGGTATAAAGAATTGGGTCTCGAGCTTGTTTCTCTTGAGGAAAAAATCTCTCGCATGCCCAAGTGATCTCTCATGGCAGGAGAAACGAAATATGGAAGGACATGAGATCCTTTCAAAATGTTTCTTGAGGTAGCCCACACATAACAATGGAACGAGATGATGGATAGTTTCACGCAAATCCTTCGGTGACTACCAACAGGTGACACATCTTCCTCAAGTGGAGGCACCGTCCCATTCAAGGTACAAATCAAATTCAATATTCCTATATTTGAAGGTCAGATAGATGCAGATGTTGTAGACAAGTGGTTGAATCTACTAGAAGGGTATTTTTCTGTCCATAACTTTTTGAGTAGAGAAAACAATACTTTTTCACTCCTCAAATCCATTCCCCATGTCAAATATTGGTGGGAAAATTTCTGTGAGAAAAAGGAAATAGAGGAACCCTCATTATTTATAGACACAACCACCTAGGAATCCTTCAAGGATTCTATTAAGGAACAATAATACCTTGTCAGAATTTATGATGACTTGTATACAAAATGGACCACACTGCAACAAGAAAGAGACCAAGCAGTGCCAGAGTTCACAAATATCTTCCATACATTGTGCACCAAGCTGGGTATCAAAGATTCATAGAAAAATTTGGTGCTCAATTATTGCGGTGTTCTTCATAGATACATCGAGTCCGAAATGGAATTTCTAGACATCTTTTCCTTGGGCGCAACCTACTGATATGTCATCAAAATCTAGCAAAATATCAAACAAAATATGCGACAATTTGGACCTGGGAACCCCTCCCAGCAAAATCCATGAAGGGGCAGCCCCAACCCATAGAAAAAAGGACAGAGAAAAGATGGAAAATATCAGGACAAGCATTCCAAGCCATAAGCAAAGAAGGACACCAAAAAGACAAAGAAAGATATCGGGAAGTGGTGCAACTTCCATAAGATCCCTTGGCATAACAATACTGACTTTCGCTCAAAGCAGTCACTGGTAGCCAAAGTGAAAGCCTCTGAATCAGATGTGGGTTCTGACTCCGAGTCAGAACCAAAAAGGGGAAGACAGATCATTGACGTGGAACCCAGTGCCACCGTTGCTACCACCAAGCTCTAACCTGGTGAACCAGACGAGACAAATGTCCTCATCTCATGGGGGAACTCAAATCAATGGACACCATTGCTTCCTAAGGAGGGATGATTGATCCAGGTAGATATTGGTGGCCACCCACCTTTTCCAAATTGCTAAAAACAAATTTATGGCAATTTGGCAATTTACTATTTTTAGCGGTTTTAACTTTCGAGGCCATTTTGAGGGCGTAAATGAAGGTTTTTCGGGATCGATCTTCTAAATGATAGTCGAAGGCATGATTGAGCCCTCAAAATGAATCTCCTTGACGATACCTCCAACGGGCTATCCTACGCCTAAAATGGATATTGTTTGCAAAAGTTACGACCCTGAGAAGTTGATGTACTGACTTGCCCAAATGAGGCCCACATGACTTTTGGTGCTTCATCTCCCAGGGTTAGGTTTTTGGATGTCTATGGTTTTTAACATCCCTATTTATTGTAAAAATTCCTTTAAAGCCTCATTATAATCATCTTCTTGCGAATGAGCGTAGTTGTCACATCTCTTCTCAGAGATAAGCCGCCACCATTCCAACAAGCTTGTTTTCCACTGCATTTTACAACTTCAACTTATTTCGTTATTGAATAGAAAACCAATTTTATTGTATCTCTCTTATTCTGTTTTAATCATATTTTAATAATTTGTATTTATTTCGTTCTTCTCATAAAATCCAGATCAGTGGTATCAGAGCAGTCTCCTCCTTGTCGTCATAATGTATGTCCCCAACGAGGTCAGGGTACAAAGAATTGGGTCTTGAGCTTGTTTCTCTTGAGGAAAAAATCCCTCACATGCCCAGGTGACCTCTCATGGCTGGAGAAAAGAAAGATGATGGGAGAAGAGATCCTTTCAAAAAAATTCTTAAGGAATCCGTCACACAACAGAGGAACAAGATGATGGATATTTTCGTGCAAATCCTTCGGCAGCTACCAACATGCGACACATCTTCCTCGAGAGGAGGCACCACCCCCTTCAAGGTACAAATCAACTTCAATATTCCTATATTTGGAGGTCAGATAGACATAGATGTTGTAGACAAGTGGTTGAATCTACTAGAAGGGTATTTTTCTGCCCATAACTTTTCGAATAGAGAAAAGATTACTTTTGCACTCCTCAAATCCGTTCCCCATGTCAAAGATTGGTGGGAAATTTTCTATGAGAAAAATAAAACAGAGGAAGCCTCATTATTTACAGTCACGACCACCTGAGAATCCTTTAGGGATGCTATTAAGGAACAATACTACCCTATCGGAAGTTATTGTTGGTTGTGGAGACTAATTATGTTCCTTATTTAGAGGTCCTTGCTTTCAACCATGTTTATACCCCATGAAGACTTTACACCCCAGAAGTATGTACACTCTTCCACACGGGGGAGTGAAGAGGGGGGTACCCCCTCTGTGGGGTCCGGGGGGCCTATCCCCCCGGCTGGGGGGTTCAAGGGCGAAGCCGTCGAAGGAAAATTTGCCTTGTAAATGTATATTGTAATTTCATTGTAAATCTGGACTGTTCATTATAAGGTCGCAGATATGACAGTAGAAATTATGTTAGGGTTTTTTTCCCTAGAAGGCAACCCTCAGTTATGAGGGAAATGTATTGCGGCTATGCATTATGGGGAGTATTGTATTATGAGAGAGGATACTGAGAGAGAAAGAAGAGGAAATTACAGTGGGTTTTTCTGTAGGTTGTATCCCTTCATTTGCTGGATAATAATAAAGGAAGGACCTGACAATTTCTCTGGTGGACGTAGCCCACAATGGGTGAACCACATAAATCTATGTCTCTATTGTATTGTGTATCTTCTGCATTTTGTTTCCGCA
>SNQJ01S0042332.1:0-50954 GCA_010110895.2 Picea sitchensis | reverse complement strand
CTGTGTATTGTGAAGATTATGCTGGATATTTCACTGTTATTCTGTTATTTCTAGCATTTCGTTTCTGTTCTGCATATTTTATATATCTGGTATCTTGCATCCTCATCACATTCTGGTAGAGCCTTTGGTCGCTACTAGATACCAAGATCACCAAATCCACTGCCTTCCACCTTTAGACAGATGGCGAAACTGAGGTCGTCAATCGGATGATCATACATATCCTGCACATGTATAATTCAAAACACCCCCGCACATGGGATGAGAGACTTCCCTATGTCCCACATAGCTACAATCGAGCCCTGGATAACTCAACTGGCCACAACCCCTTTCAGGTCGGGTTGGGATTCCAACCATTGGGCCTCATGGATGTTGCACTACCCCTGGTGAGCACCTCAACTAACTCGTCCCATGCTCCACTAGAAGTTAAAAAAACCACTCGGTTCATTGAGAAGATCCAACACATCCAACAACATGTTCAGGATATTTTACACAAGTCTAATGCCAAGTATAAACAATGCCATGATCAACATCAGGTGCCACATAAGTTTCAGGTGGGAGACAAAGTTTGGCTACACTTGCATAAAGAACGCCTTGCAGGTCTTCATCATAATCTTCTCCCACTCTTTTATGGTCCATACACCATCACCAAGGATATGGGTGACAATTCTTTTGAGCTCAACATTCCCCCTTTCCTTTGCCTGCACCCAGTCTTCAACATGGCTCTCCTTCGACCATATTTCCCACCATTATTGGACACCTCAGAGATAGAAGAGAAGTTGACACCAACAAAGCTCAAACCTGAGTGCATGCAAAAGGAATCCATTGATCATATTGTGGACACACATATCAAGGGCACTCAATAACAAAGGATATAGCTTTATCGAGTCGTCAAAGCAGGGCATCACCTGCACCAAGGCAAGTGGCTCACCTAGGGCCAAATTCATTAGAAATTTCCTCTTCTAATGGGGGAACTCAATGAAATGGATACATTTCTTCCTAAGGAGGGATTATTGATCCAGGTGGATATCGGTGGCCACCCACCTTTTCCAACTTGCTCAAAACAATTTTCTGGCAGTTTTGGCAATTTATTATTTTTAGCAGTTTTAACTTTCAGGGCCATTTTGAGGGACTAAATGAAGGGTTTTCACGATCAAAATTATTAATGATAGCCAAAGGCATGATTGAACCTCCAAAATTAATCTTCTCGATGATACCTTTCCAATGGGCTATCGTTTTCCTAAAACAAAGATCATATGCAAACGTTACGATCCCGAGAAGTTGGTGTATTGACTTACCCAAACGGGGCCCACATGACTTTTGGCGCTTTATCTCCTAGGGTTAGGTTTTTGGATGTCTAGGGTTTTTGAAATTCCTATTTATTGTAAGAAGGCCTTCAGAGCCTCGTTGTAATCATCTTATTGTGAATGAGCACAACTGTCGCATCTCTTCTCAGAGATAAGCTGCCACCATTCGAACAAGCTTTTTTTCCGCTGCATTTTACAGTTTCAACTTATTTCGTTATTGAATACAAAATCATTTTTATTTTATCTCTATTATTCTATGTTAATCATATTTTAATAATTTGTATTCATTTCATTCTTCTCATAAAATCCGGACCAGTGGTATCAGAGTGGTCTACTCCTTGTCGTTTTAATGTATGTCTCTAATGAGGTCAGGGTACAAAGAATTGGGTCTCGAGCTTGTTTCTCTTGAGGACAAAATCTCTCATGGCAGGAGAAAATAAATATGACAAGACACGAGATCCTTTCAAAAAATTTCTTGAGGTAACCTTCACACAATAGAGGAACAAGATGATGGATAGTTTCACGCAAATCTTTTGGTGGCTACCAATAGGCGACACATCTTCCTCAAGTGGAGGTGTCACCCCATTCAAGGTACAAATAAACTTCAATATTCCTATATTTGAATGTCAGATAGACGCAGATTTTGTAGACAATTGGTTGAATCTACTAGAAGGGTATTTTTCTGTCCATAACTTTTTGAATAGAGAAAATACTATTTTTTCACCCCTTAAAGCCATTCCCCATGTCAAAGATTGGTGGGAAACTTTCTGTGAGAAAAAGGAAATAGAGGAACCCTCATTATTTATAGTCGTGACCACCTAGGAATCCTTTAGGGATGCTATTAAGGAACAAAACTACCCTTTCAGAAGTTATGATGACTTGTATGCCAAATGGACCACACTGCGGCAAGAAAGAGACCAAGCAGTGCCAGACTTCACAAATATCTTTCGTACATTACACACCAAGTTGGGTATCAAAGATTTAGAGATAAATATGGTGCTCAAGTATTGTGGTGTTCTACATAGATACATCCAGACCAAAATAGAATTTCTAAACATCTCATCCTTGGGCGTGGCCTACTGATATGACGTCAAAATCAAGAAGAAGCTCAAACAAAAGATGTGACAATTTGGGCCTAGGAACCCCTCATAGAAAAAGCCAGGAAAGGGCGGCCCCCAAAAATAGAACAAAGGACAGAGAAAAGATGGACAATATCAGGACAATTAGTCCAGGACATAAGTAAAGAAGGACACCAAAAATACAAATAAAGATACCAGGAAGTGGTACGACTTCCATAAGATGCCTTGGCATAACAGTGCTGACTGCCTCTCAAAGAAATCGCTGGTGGCTGAAGTGAAAGCTTCTGAATCAGATGCGAGTTCTAACTCTGAGTCAGGACCAGAAAGGGGAAGACAAATCATTGACGTGTAACCCAGTGCCACCATTTCTACCACCGATCTCCAACCTGGTGAACCAGATGAGACAGAAGAAGGAGAGCACCTCTTCCATTCACAGATGTGGGTAAAATGCACCCCGCTTCACTTCATCGTTGATAGTGGTAGGCCGAAGAACCTCATCTCAATAGAGGTAGTCAAGCAAAGGGCCTTGTCGACAATGTTGTACCCACAACCCTACACCATTGGATGGCTCCACCAAGGAAGCGATCTCCATGTTAGCCAACAATGTCGACTGTCGTACGACATCAAGCCCTTCAAAGATGAGGTATTGTGTGATGTTTCTCCTCTCGAAGTTTGTGATTATCTTTTGGGCCAACCTTATTTATGGAAATGTCATGTTGTATATGAGTCTAAGCATCATATTGTTATTATTACTTTGAACAGGAAATTATACAGGATACCCGAGGCAGTACCTCCTATTTTTATTTCCTTGATATATTCCAAGCAATGTAGGAAGGTCATTTCTCAGACTGGTAAATTTTTATTCTTCGTTATTCGCTCTCAAAGTGAGTGAAAGATCGCAACCACATCTAGGGCCTCCGCAACCAATCTCTCCACACAATAGAAGCAAGTGGATAAGGTTGTGGAAGAATACTCATATATCTTCTCCTCTCCTACTGGTGTACCTCTTCACTGCTAGGTCAAGAATCCCATCGATATGACCCCATGCACACCGCTACCCAATGGGCCAGTCTACCACTACTCTCTATTATAAAATGAGGAGGTCAAGAGGTAGATCCAAGAACTTCTCCACAAGGGGCACATACATCCCATCTCATCACCTTGTGGGAGCCCAATCGTGTTGGTGTAGAAGAAATATGGGACCTGGAAACTCTACATTGATTACCGAACTCTGAATAAAATCACAGTCAAAATCCAGTATCGGATTCCCCGAATCGATGACCTCCTTGATTAGCTCACGGAGGCCAAATACGTCAATAAGATTGATCTAAATTCTGGCTACCACCAACTCCCAATAGAACAGACATATGTATGGAAGACCACCTTGAATTTGGTTCCTCATCACATTATGAACGAGCCTCTGGTCACTACCAGATAACAAGCTCACCAAATCCATTGCCTTCCACCCCCAGATAGATGGCCAAACTGAGATCATCAATTAGATGATCGTACATATCCTGTGCATGAAAAATTCAAAACACCCCCACACATGGGATGATATTCTTCCCTATTTTCGGCATAGCTACAATCGAGCCCTGCATAGCTCAACAGGCCACAACCCCTTTCAGGTGGGTTTGGAATTACAACCATTGGGTCCCATGGATGTTGCACTACCCCTGGTGACCACCTTAACCGAATCGTCCTCTGATCCACCAGTAGCTGACAAAGCCACCTGGTTCATTGAGTGGATCCAACACATCCACCAATAGGTTTAAGATATTCTACCAATAGGTTCAAGATATTCTATAGAAGTCTAATGCCAAGCATAAGCAGTGCCATGATAAACATCAGGCGCCACATAAGTTTCAGGTGGGAGAAAAAATTTGGTTGCACTTGCAGAGAGAACACCTTACAAGGCCTCATCAGAAACTTATCCCACTCTGTTATGGGTCATACACCATCACCAAGGCTATGGGTGACAATACTTTTGAGCTCAACATTCCCCCTTTCCATGGCCTGCACCTAGTCTTCACCATGGCTCTCGTTCGGCCATATTTCCCACCATTAATGGAAACCTCAGAGATAGCAGAGCAGTTGACACTAAGAGATCTCAACCCTGACTGCATGCACCAAGAATATAGTGATCATATTGTGGACACACATATCAAGGGAACTCAACAACAAAGGATCCAACTTTATTGAGTCGTCAAAGCAGGGCAACTCCTGCAGCAAGGCAAGTGGCTCACCTAGGGTAAAATTCAAAGAAACATTCCTCCTCTGATGGGGGAACTCAATGAAATGGAGACCATTTATTCATAAGGAGCGAGGATTGATCCAGGTGGATATCAACATCCACCCACCTTTTCCAACTCGCTCAAAACAATTTTCTGGCAAATTTGGAAATTTACTATTTTTAGTAGTTTTAACTTCCAGGGCCATTTTGAGGGCCTAAATGAAGGTTTTTCGGGATCGAACTTCTCATAGATAGTAAAAGGAATTATTGAGCCCCCAAAATGAATCTCCTCAATGATACCTTTCAAACGGGCTATCGTGCACCTAAAACAAAGATCGTATGCAAAAGTTACAACCCCGTGAAGTTGATGTAGTGACTTACTGAAACGGGGCCCACATGACTTTTGGTGCTTCATCTCCTAGGGTTAGGTTTTTGGATGTCTAGGGTTTTTGACATTCCTGTTTATTGTAAAAAGGCCTTCAGAGCCTCACTGTATTCATCTTCTTGTGAATGAGCGTAGTCATCACATCTCTTCTTAGAGATAAGCCGCCACCATTCCAACAAGCTTATTTTTCGCTGCATTTTATAGTTTCATCTTATTTCATTATTGAATAGAAAACCAGTTTTACTGTATCTCTGTTATTATGTGTTAAGCATATTTTAATAATTTATATTCATTTCATTCTTCTCATAAAATCCGGATCAACAAAGGAGGAAGCGGAGATCTGGAAGACAATTTAGACTAAATTTCCATATCGATGACTACAAGATTAATGATATTATGTTAGACTTGGGGTCTGACCTCAACATACTACCAAAGAAGACTTGGGAAGACATGGGTAATCCCAAGCTCATTTATTCACCTATTCATTTGTGCATGGCTGATCAATATTGTATCTACCTTGTTGGGAGGCTGCAAAACATTGAAGTAGACTTAGCTAACATTAAAACAATAACAGACTTCGAGATCATAGAAATAATGGGGGAGAAGGATCCAAATCCATCTATATTGTGTATCGTCTGGGCATATGAAAATTGTGTTGTTATATATATCAATAAGGAAATCATGACCTTTGAAGAAGATGGTATGAAAATAACCCATCCTTTACACTGTAACACACCTAGGGTAGGGCGTCAAAATTTCATTCTTCTTAAGAAAATCAAAATTCCCATTCAATGTTTATATTCCTTTCTTCTCTTCCATAGATTTTCAGTGATAGTCTCCATACTCTGAATCGAGGTAAGAGATGACATATATCCTCTCCCAAGTTCTTTGGGTTCTTCCATCCATCTATACTTGCATATGACCACGGGCTATGCCTAGACACCAAGACAATAGGCGCCAAGACAACCACCACGTGAATCCTCGGGAGTGGCATTGAATTTCACAATCCAATGCTGCGTGTCCTCAGAGATTTTGATAACCCCGATTCACTTCGAGACTTCGACGTTCGGGAGTTTTGAACACTCCAAAGTCTTTTCTCCCCGAATTGTTATGTACCTAGAGTTACAGATCAAGCGCCACACGTCCCTCGTGATCAAAGACTATGATCTACTTTAGAACTTTGATGTTTGGGAGTTTTGAACACTCCAACACCATTTTCCTCCGAAGTAATCTGTACCCAGAGTTACATATCGAGCACCACACATCCCTCATGATCAACGATTGTGATCTACTTCGATACTTCGACGTTCGGGAGTTTCAAACACTCCAACACCTTTTTCCTCCAAAGTACTCCGTACCTAGAGTTATAGATTGAGCACCACACATCCCTCATGATCGACGATTGTGATCTACTTCAGGACTTCGACATTCGAAAGTTTTGAACACTCCAACACTATTTTCCTCTGAAATAATCCATACCCAGAGTTACATATTGAACGCCACACGTCCCTCGTGATCGACAGTTAGGACCTACTCCAACACTTCAACACTTCAGGGATTTTCGAAGCACCTCAAATCCTCCGGAGTACCGAAGTCCTAGACTCCCATAATCCCAATCATTTCACCAACCACGTGGGTGAGGTATGCATGTGTCAGGCGCTAACACATAGTTGGGTTAGGGGAGACACGTTCCCTCATATGGGATGGCACATATCACGTTCAAAAGGGGCTATAGGGTATGTGTTGTGCATGAATCCAAGTGGCACGTGGCTCATCAAGATTAAATCGACATCACCATAGATGGCATCACTGCACCTCTTCACTCCAATCTGATTGTCTTTCAACCTTCCTCAGGTTTTCATGGTCATGATCCAGGCAATACCAATTTTTTCATAGATCGATGGTTCATAGTGATTGTGGGTCCCCAACATGCTCACTCTTTATCAGAGAGATTAATCTCTGCAATCTGAAAAGAGCTCACCCAACTCAGTCTAATAGTGGTCATTGATCCTCCACCCCGATGAGATCAACGAGGTTGGTTGATTGTGGGTCATGAACTAGCACACCCGCTAATGTCACCTTTGCACTCCAATATGATTCCCAACCATTGATCTATGTTCACAGTTTGATGGTTCACAGTGATTGTGGGGCCCAATCTTCACAATCTGGGAAATAATCGCCCGACTCTGTCTAGTCGTGGTTGTTCATCTTCCACCCCAATGAGATCAATGGCGTTGGTTGATTGCGTGTCATGAAATAGAACGTCCGTTAATTTCACCTTCACTCTCCACAATGATTCCCAACCATCGATCTGTGTTAACAGATCGATGGTTCACAGTGATTGCGGGGCCCAATCTCCACAATCTGGGAAGTGCTCACCCAAATCTTTCTAATCATGGTATTTTATATTCAACCCCAATGAGATCAATGACATTGGTTGATTGTGGGATGTGATATAGCATGTCCACTAATTTCACCTTCACTCTCCGCAATGATTCCCAACCATCGATCTAATCGAGCGACTAGTGTTTGATTCGTTAAATCCAGTGGGTCTTTGAGTCAATTTGACGACTGAGATGGGTTTTCCTCCCGATGAAAGACTCACATTCATCTCCCTTGTCATATTCTTGATTCATCTACGACTCTTTTTACTCAAGGAGTTCGGGTAACTTTGACTATCATGAAGTTTTACATCCCAAGGCATCGAACTCCCGAAACTATGAAAACATTATGAGTTAGCTTTTTTCAGGCTTAGCGCAGGGTTCCTAGACCTAGGTCACATGGACCTTTAGATAACCCTATGGTTATGATCTCTACTCTTAGCCAGGTTTTGGTTAAGGCGGTGGGTGCAAGTTCAAGGTCTCTCAGGATGTTGGTCTGAAGGAAATGCCTTCCTAATTCGTAGAACTTTTAAGTTCGCAAATAGGGCCTGGTAAACTTGTGAGGTTACCGAGATGGTATAAGTGCCAAGAGGATTAATATGACTCTAGATATGTGAGGTATCTCCCCAGGGAAAGCACCTTTGAGAGTTAAACTGGAGCATATGGGAAACGCAGAAGCATAAGTTCTCAAGGAAGCCAACATATACACATAAGTTAACCATTTCAATACAAAAACCATTTATAGATATGTAAATACATGCATGCAACCATTAATTCCCAATTCAACACATAAAGTATGAAAACACTTATCAGAACTAGGTAACATGGAGCAACTGCTGGAAGGGGTGCCTGTTGGCACACGCACATAGGGGCAGACCCAGGGTTCAATGCTTCAAAAACACACCAAAAAAACCCTAATTACTGACCTTTTCGACAACACCTGCAAAGCAGATGAAGTCTCACTCGAGGTAGAAGCAGGGGTGGTTGCAGGACTCAAGTGTCTACAACCTTTCTAGGACATATATCTATGATCACAATACTTACAGAGCACTTAGCAGTTAACATTCGTTAATATTCAACCCTTATTCACATCGTAGGATAAAACACTAGTTTCAGAACATCATGATATTCAAACAAATATAACACACACAAGAACTTAGCACATAGAAGGAGATCGGATCTAGCATTCATTCAAATCACTCGACACTAAGCTAACATATCAGATTCATCTAAACATACATTATTGCACTAAGCATAAATCATATGAACAATGAAACAACCATAAAGCACAAAGCAACCATAACACAGGATATATGTGGTTCACCCTAGTGTGGGGCTACATCCACCAACTCTTCTTATTCTTTATTATCTTCTTTCAATATTCTTACATGCATAGAGAATCAAAACCCACTCCGCATAGGACAGGAGATCTACGTGCACCTCGCCAGATCCTCCTTCCTTGAGCTAGGTTACAACACAAATCCCTCTTACACAGTCTGCACAGAAGATTCTTACAACCACTTTCACTTAGCTCTGCAACTATTCATTACATCATGCACAAAGCATTCACAAATATTCACACTTAGCTCATCTACCCCTTCCTACATCACCTAGATATCTATTTATACATTACAAAAGGGCCAAAACATGGGTAGAACCCATGGGCCGACATCCCCATACCCGTTACATAAACCCAAAAATACCTAGAAAGAGGGCGAGATCCTGCAATCTCTACTTTGACTTGTGCTCTGCCTTCGACCAGCCTGCCGAAGTCCCAAAATAGGTCAAACATGACCAAGGATATCCAAAACTTGGTCAAGGGATAACAAGCTCGTAACACTCGCCTATGACTTGTCCCGAGTCACTCTGCTTTGGGTAACTCTGCCTCAAAATCCTCGAGATTGGCTCAAGCTGCTTCGACCTGCTACTTTTCCAGGGCCTCCTACTCGACGAAATCCTGAATAACTGCCTTGGTCATAGGTCCTTCCAAGCATTGTTTGAATTTGGTGACTACTTGTTCTAGTTCTGCTCCTCATCCTTCAATATTCTCAAAAAGTAGGCAAGCTACATCCTGGATTGACTAGAGATTCTTAGTCACATCCATGAATTTTCTTTGTATGGCATGGACCCGTTGCTAAGCCATGCATTGTTCTTGGGAACTTTTCATTCTCTTGAACATTGAAAAGGGATTCAAATGCGCTTGGACTATTGTTTCTTGCTTCTTTTCCTCCTAGAGCTATGACTCTAGTGTCTTCAGTTCAGGGCCCTCGATAAGGCGCTCATAATTCTGCATACTTCGACTTCTAAGTTGTTTACATTCCAAGGCTAATGCCTTGATTCTTTGGACTGTGCTTCAGGCAGTTTCTTCTCTCTGATTTCTCACATCCTACAAAGTGCTTGACATTGTTTGTAGCTCCAGTTCTGCTACTCTTTGTTGAAGGCGCTGAATGGATTCAGTAGGCTTCGCTACTTGATTCTCCACTAGGTCTTCTTCCATTTTCTCTAACCCCGTCATAGAGCGAAGTGCTATGTTGACTGCTTCTTTAACTCCAAACTACTTCGTGAGAAGTTGTTCTTTCTCCTGTTGTATTTGCGGTCTATCCTCTGTGAAATTCTCTTGGAGGTCATCTTTTTCCTATTGTGCAACTCGATGTTTCTCTATGAATTCCTATTATACTTTCTTCAGGGCCTCTATGGCTTATTATTTTTTTTCTTGGACACGACGAAGCCGAGCTTCGGTCGCATCTGCTATTCTACAGAGTTGGGTAGGCTCATCTCCCAGCTTTGTCTCTTCTGATGGCAGGGGTGAAATGGACATTTCTCCACTGGAGTGAAGGGCTTGTTGTACCCCTCTCAGCTCTGCTTCAATCCTTTCATACATGGTCTCTTGTTTTGCTTCATTGCACTGTAAAATATCTTCTGAGGTATCTGAGACAACAACAATGATTAGGTCGATGTCATCCACCATGAGCACAGTCTACATCTGTGGTTTACTAGCTTCGAAATTCTTCCATGACATAGGTTTCATGGGGGAAACCTTTCTTTTGTTGGATGCTTCAGCCTCATTAATGGGATCCCTAGGCGACGTTACTTTGCCTTTCTTCTGCTTGTATTCTTCCCCATTGTTCTCTTCTTTGTCTACTTCGCCATCACCTCCTCCTCCTGGTGAATCTGAAGTAGTTTCCTCTGATGCGTTGTTCATCTCCTGTACTTCTTCTTTATTCTTCATTTTTCTACTTTCAGGTGCATTGTACTCTTCACGAAAAACCACCAGACTTTCGATTAGGTCAGGGTCGGACAGTTCATCCTGGTCGACCAGGATAAGTAACTTTGCGGGCCATTCCTTAGTGATTTCTTCCATGTCCTCCTCTGTAATCTTGTAGTATGACTGGAGTTCTTATTTATGCTCGTCTCCACGCGTAGTGAGATAAAATAAATTCATATCTGCGTGAAACTTCGAAATTGTCCTGAACCTGTGAAGGGTGTTCGGTGTCATATGAGGGAAAGAATCAATAGCCCTCTTTAACTGCAGGTAGTAGGAATGGAATATCCCATTCGACTGCCACTATTTCCCTATGTCGCTGTAATACCAGAGCGTGGTGAACTTCGCAGCTAGTGGTTCGAATGGCTCAATGTCATGGAAGGTCACTTCTTCCGGCATCTCACACACAATGAAAGTGATGAGGATCAGGAGCCAACTGAAATGGAATTCATAGCCTGTTCTAACTGGTTGATGAGGTAGCTTGCCCAGTTAATTTGTATCCCGTTCACGCATTTTCCCGCGAGGTCAACAACGAACCCTGTGACCTGTGTGGTTCTATTCTTCCTTACTAGCTTACCAACAATCAACTGGCAAGCGAGGTGCACTACGCCATTCTGTATGGAGGATACCTTATAGCCTCGCTTCCCCTTCTCGACATCACCATAGGTATCTTTAATTCACTACAGCAAGGCATGGTCTACAACCTTCCTTGGGTAAAATTCTTGTGGGTCTGGTCCTTGCATACTTAATCCGGTGATCCTATGGATCAGCTCCAGATCGACGATGATGCATCTGTCTAACCATCGATAACCTCCATGGAAGCACGAAAACGGGATATTAACACACGCGTTAACCTCCTGATGCCTTCCAAAATGGGGTATCTTCATTACATTCAAAATAATGGACCTTGCGATGTCCATAGTCCATGGTTGGGGGATGATCTTCAACTTCTTTCCCTTCGTCTAGGTCAAATATTTGTGAGGTGCGAGCATGCCATAGATTTTGCGGTCTCCTAAGTTGTAGTCGTTGATATTCAAGGTTAGGATCCTTTCCAACTGTGGTTTAACTGTGCGTATCCCCTTCAGGAGGTACGTAGTAATCAACATGTAGTCGAAGTCCCTCTGGACACTGTCACGACTCACCACACCAGCCAGAGGCAGGATGTAGTCAGGAAGGATGGATGGGATGAGCTTTGCATTCTCCAAGTCATCACGATGCTTGGTTCTTTTCTTGATCGCAGCTCAGGATGGTCCAGATCCATGAGCAGTCGATGGGGAGGCTTGCACTCCTTGCGTCGATGAGGCTTGAAATCCTATAGACATCACCTTATCATCCATGAGGTCAATTAGAATTTCTTCGACGAACTTTTCTACTACGCTAATGTCGTCCGACATGCACACTCAAGATCAGGTATCTTAGGTCGGTGATCAAACACTCAATGCAATAGAACGGGTGACGAAGTCTTAACAAACACAACGCGATGGTATTTATCTCTCTTTGGGCTCGAATAATCATTGTTTGCAAAAGTGTTTTCGGTGCAACGTTCGAGGGGATAAATAGAAAACGTCGTAACAGATTCTTCCTATGGGTCAAAAAGCCTTAATCAATGCAATTCCATTCATTATGGCATGGTCCCAACGATCTAACGGTGATATTTCAGGCCATAACTTCTTTTCTAACTGTTTGGGAGCATCGGTCTAATGGTCATAATGCCTCCAACGATCATATTGCTCGTCCATGGAGAAGTGCCAATATGCGCTGTTATGATATTTCGGTGAAGTTCAAGTTCTGTAATCCTTCCCTCTATGAGGTTATTTCTGGAACTTCTTGTAATTTTTCTAACTTTTCTTTCTTCTTGCTGATCTTTCTAGCCTTCTTTCCTGTAATTTGAGTTACTGGGTTACTCTTCCCATTTTGATTCTTATCTTCTCTTGGCATAGTAACTTCATGTTGTTGATGATATTTCATAGGGTTCAAGAAAAATAATTCTTCTCTGTTTGGGGTAGGTGCTCTACTCTCCTATATGGACAGGTTTTTCAAGTCTATCCGTGTTCTTTCAACTTTGAGATATACCAGTCTAGTCCTTAGCATCTTCGACTTGTTCTCCTGTTATTTTATCAAGTGCGCTATTCTCCTATTCATGAAATCCTTTAATTGTTGTGTTTTCTGTTCTAGAGCTTCCTCTTCTTGTTTTCTTTGGATCTAAGCTTTCTCAATCCAGGTTTTTCCTAGCAATATAGAAAATGGGGCATTGTTCTCAATAAATTTAATGACCTCAAATTATTCCTTTGTCGAAGTTCCATGAGCACTCATAGATGTCTGGGTAAGTCTTCCACATAGGGTTATTATCTTTCCTCTAAATAATCCTATTCCTCCCAATGAAGGAATCATAACGGGATTTCCCAAAATTTCCAAAGTTCTTTCTGTCATGATATTCACCTGTGTTTCCTCATCCAGAACACAGTCTATGTCGAAGTCTCCTATTCTTGCTTCTATGCACTCTTTCTCTTTTAAGATATCTGATAGATTGGTGTCTCTGTGATCATTCAGGGTGTCTTTCATTTGCAATAATAGAGTCTCTGATTCTTTCTGGGATTCTTACATAGTCTTAGTCTCTTGGACTCTCTCATGGTTTTCTTGTCTCATATTCATCTTTTCAACTTTAGCAATCATTCTAGGGAAATCCAAAACTTCATGGTCCATATCTTTACAACAAAGACAACTAGGTCTTCTACCAGGGAATTCCTTAGCTAGATGTCTCGGTCTTCTGTAACTGTAACAAGGGGTTAATCCTCTCATTCTCTTAAATGATCCCCAACCTTTCCCATACTGCACACTAGGATCACAGTAACTAACCTACAAAAATTTCTTTCTAGAGTCATGCATCCATTTGTTAGTCCAGATATTCTTTATATGTATAGGAATAACATATCTTTCACTGTTTCTATTAGATCTACTCATATCCAATCATTTTTCTTCTAGCTGTGCCCTAGTTTTCAGGTTAGGACAACATTTATCAAACATTCCTAGATCTATTCTTTTGAAACAAAAAATTTCACTTATCTTTCCTTTCTCAGAGCACAAAGATTTTAGATCTTACCTTTTTAATAAAAAGTTTTCATTGTTCTTACCTTTAGCAGAGCACAAAGCTTTCAGATATTACATTTTTTTCTTCAGATCTGATTCCTTTCTTAGCATAGAGCTTCACAAGTCAAGTGGAATCTGCGCACTAAAGCAACAGATCTACGCACATAGATTTTTCTTTTCCTCAGTTCCCAATGCTCATAGTTTCAATTCCTGACAATAGAACCATTTGTTGGCACATGCACACAGGGGAAGACCCAGGTTTCGACGCTTCAACAACACACCAAAAAACCCTAACTACTGACCCTTTTAGCAACACCTACGAAGCAGATGAAGTCTCACCCGAGGTAGAAGCAGTGGTGGTTGCAGGACTCAAGTGTCTGCAACCTCGTTGGGACACATATCTGTGATCACAATACCTACAGAGCACTTATCAGTTAACATTTGTTAATATTCAACCCTTATTCACATCATAGGAGAAAACCCTAGTTTCAGAACAATGCGGTATTCAACCAGATCTAACACATACAAGCACTTAGCAAATAGAAGGAGATCATATCTAGAATTCATTCACATCACTCAACACTAAGCTATCATATCAGATTCATATAAACATACATTATTGCACTAAGCATAAATCATATAAACAATGAAACAACCATAAAGCACAAAGCAACCATAATAGAGGATATACGTTGTTCACCCCAGTGTGGGCCTACGTTCACCAACTCTTCTTCTTCTTTATTATCTTCCTTCAATATTCTTACATGGATAGAGCATCAAAACCCACTCCTCATAGGATATGAGATCTGCGTGCACCTCGCCAGATCCTCCTTCCCTGAGCTAGGTTAAAACACAAATCCCTCTTACACAGTCCACACACAAGCTTCTTACAACCACTTGCACTTAGATCTGCAAGTGTTCAACACATCATGCACAAAGCATTCACAACTATTCACACTTAGCTCATTGTCCCCTACCTACATCACCTTGATATCTATTTATACATTACAAAAGGGCAAAAACATGGGTAGAACCCATGGGCCGACATCCCCATACCCGTTACATAAACCCAAAACCCAAAAAGCTCTAAAAAGGGGGCGAGATCCCGCGATCTCCACTTCGACTTGCGCTATGCCTTTGACCAGCTTGTCAAAGTCCCAAAATAGATCAAACATGAACAAGGATCTACAAAACTTGGTCAAGGGCCAACAACTCCCATTTCCACCCAACCATAGGCCCAGTCACTCCTAACGGATTTACCACTAGCCACCCCCGAGATAGACCATGATGCTTTGAGATTGAATCTCTTCTTCTGGCATAGAAATAGATAGGGAAAAAGGTTACTCTCCTTCTCCTGTCTCAATCTCTATTTCCTACGATCAGAACACACTCTTTTCATAGTTCTTCCTCGAATCTGAGAGCTCAGTCTCTCCTCTCTGCACTCTTCACAGGCCTTTTTCCTCTCTTATCCCCATGCCTTCCTTTCTTTCCTTTTCCATCAAGATTGCATATGGCATGAATTCCCAGTCCGTGGTCAGGTCTGGAAGCCTTACATATGGGTGGTCTACCCCATCCCCTCATTAACTCTTGAGGAGGTCTTTCCACCTACTAACCTGACTGTAATTCATTCCTTGGTCAGAGGGTTGTTTTGACCCTGAGCAATTAAAACCAACAAAGTACTAGTTCAGTGGAGGTTAACGCAACCATTCCTAGTACCCTCCACCATATCTTTCATAGAATTCGTGGTCTCTCTTAGCACATCCCCTTTCTAGCAGTGATGCAACACTTTTCCATTTTCTATTAAAATAACAAAAATTACATTCATCGACCTTTTATACAAAGGTCCATCAAATCAAACATTCACACATTTGAGTTTGCAATATTTTCTTGGCCAATATAGTTATATTTACAAACTCGGGGAAACAGGGTGTTACAATTCCCTCCCCCTTAAAGGAACATCGTCCTCGATGTTCTATCTGTCAACATGCTATGTATATACAAAAGTAAACAAAATTGGATATGCATGTCTCATGGTATCCTCCATTTCCCACGTAGCCTCATTTGGGACAAAGTGTTTCCACTGCACCTTGATCTATGTAATGGTTCAGTTCCTAAGTGAGGTTTCCTTCATGTCTAGTATGCATTGAGGTTCTAGAAGGAATTCTTCCTCCAGCTCCACCTGGATCACAGATCATTCAATTATATGATTAGAATCATGTACATATTTCTTCAATAATGAAACATGGAAAACATTATGTGCCTTTACTGTGGGAGGGAGTGCTAGCCTATAGGCTATAGGTCCCACTCTATATAAGATTTCAAAGGTTCTACAATACCAAGGTTCTATCTTGGCACAAGATCCCATTCTCAAGGAACTCTTCCTGGGTCTAACTCTGAGATAGAGATGGTCTTATGTCTTGAAATCTCTGGGGGTTCTCTTTCGGTCGTCGTAGCTCTTCTGTCTATCCTAAGCAATTTTCATATTTTGTTTTATATGAATCACTTATTTCTCCATTTCTTTCAGCATGTATATTCCAATTGTAATTATATCCACTGGATTACTCTAGCTGATGGGAATTTTTCATTGTCTACCATAGATGGCTTCAAAAGGGATCATCTTTAGTGACTCATGATAACCATTGTTGTAGGAAAATTCTACCAATGGAAGGTAGTCTTCCCACTTCTTAGGCTAATGCATTACATGCATCCTTAACATGTCTTCTAATATTTGTTTTACTCTTTCTATCTGTCCATCAGTTTTGGGGTGATAGGCTGTGCTAAACAACAATGTAGTCTCAAGACCATCCATCAAGGATTTACAAAAGCTTGAAGTAAATTTTGTGTCTCTGTCGGAGACAATCTCTCTAGGCATGCCATGCAATCTGAATATCTCCTTCATGAATATGTTGGCAATATCTATTGCCTTGCAATTCGACTTGATAGGAACGAAATGAAAAAACTTACTCAATTTTTCCCCCACTACCATGATGGAATCATTCTGCTTAGCCGATCTTGGTAATCCGGTGATGAAATACATGGAAATGGTTTCTCATTTCCATTCTAGAATTGGTAGAGGCTGTAACAACCCTGTTGGGTTCTAGTGTTCCGCCTTAACTTGTTGGTATTCTAGGCACTTAGCTAGGTAGTCGGTTATGTCCCTTTTCAGTCTAGGCCAATAGAATTGTTTCCTAGTGGTCATGATCATTTTCTGATATCCTAGGTGACCAGTATATGGTCTCTTGTGTAGTTCATCCATTATGAACCTCTTCAAGTCGTCATGGCTTGGAATATACAATCTACGTCTATAGGTTAGTAGGACTTCATCGAGCATCTGATAGGATTCATACTTTAGCCTTGTAGGATCTTGCCTTAGGTATGAGGTCACAATCTTGAAGAATGCATCTATTTCTTGTGCATTCCTGCTTCTTTCCCTGACATATGTTTCACAGGTGCTTACTACTACCAGGTGAATCATTTTCACACTTCTACTAAGGGCATCAACCACCCTATTTTCCTTCCCTTTGATGTGTTTGATTTCGAAATCGAACTCACTAAGGAGAGCCATCCACCGAGCTTGTCTAGCATTGATTTTTGGTTCATCAAACAGGTGCCTCAACCCACAGTGGTCTGTCATAAGTACAAATATCCTATCCAAGAGGTAATGCCTCCACATTTTTAAAGCATGCACTATGGAAGCCAACTCTAGATCATGGGTCACATAATTGATTTCATGGTCATTCAATTTCCTGGATGCGTAGAAAATTACATGCCCCTCTTGCATAAGGACTCCTTCAAGTCCTTCCTTGAAGGCATCTGTACACACGAGGAAGTCATTATTAGGGTCTGCAATCTTCAGCAAGAGTCCATGGGTCAGAAGGTATTTCAGTTCCTGAAATATTTCTTCACATTCTGATGTCCAAGTGAATTTAACCCCCTTTTTCTATATTGTAGTGATTGGACAACCAATCTTGGAAAATCCTTTTATGAACCTTCTATAATATCCTACTAATCCCATAAAGGATTTGATATCAGATACATCCTTTGGGGTAGGCCATTCCATAATAGATCTGATCTTGTTAGGGTCTATTGCCACCCCTTCTTCAGAAATATCATGGCCCAAGTAATGTACTTGCTTATGGAAAAAGTCACACTTGTTAATATTAGCGTAGAGATGATGCTCTCTTAGTACTTGAAGTACAAGTCTAAGATGTTCTTCATGCTCTTCTTTGTTCTTGGATTAGATTAAGATATCATCAATGAAAACCAATACAAATATGTCTAGGAATTTGTTGAGTACATTGTTAATCAAGCACATAAAAGTGGTGGGGGCATTGGTTAGTCCAAATGGCGCCACCTCAAATTCATAGTGAACATACCTTATCCCGATGGTCGTTTTGTGGAGGTATTTATCCTTGATTTTCACTTGATGGTATCCAGACCTCAAGTCAATCTTTGAGAAAATGGAAGCACCCCCCAATTGGTCGAACACGTCATCGATTCTTGGTAAGGGATACTTGTTCTTTATGGTTTTCTTATTGAGTTGTCTATAATCTATGCATAGTCGGAGCATGCCATCTTTATTTTTCACAAACAAGGTTGGTTCTCCCCATGGAGACACATTGGGACGGATGTAGCCTTTGTCCATCATTTCCTTTAGCTGTAGCTTGAGCTCAAACAAATCGGGTGTACTCATCCTATAGGGTGTCCTAGACACTAACACAGATCCTAGTGCAAGTTCTATTGAGAAGTCAATGTCTCTTCTCAGAGGTAGACCCGGTACATCTTATGGAAACACATATCTATACTCTCTTAATATGGGGTGGTCCTCTAGGTTTGGTTTGTCATCCTCAATAGATTCCAACACCTATATTTCATATAGAGGACATCCCTTTCTGCAATAATTTTTCATTTGAAGGGATGATATTTGTCTCACCGAGACAGGTTTCTGAATCCCTTGGAGGGTCATCTTTCCCCCTTCTTCATTTACACATTCTAAAGTTTTATGGTAACAATCCAAATTAGTTTTATAAGTAGCCAACTAGTCCATACCAATCAACAAGTCATAATATCCTAGGGGAACTATGTTAAGATTTGCTTGGGTGGGCAATCCATCCATGATGAATTGGCAAGATGGTATGAACTCTATTACTTTTATTTTGGTTCTAGTGGCTAGTTGTACCAACCATGGATTAACATGTCTAATTGGTTGCAGTTTACACTTATCAAGAGTCTAAAGGGCCACACAAATCAAATTAGAACCAAGGTCAATTAAAATATAAAATAAACGGTTGGCGATCATACTTTCCATCTCCACCACTGAAGCTTGGTGGTTAGCTTGTTTATTATCCAAAGATGCATAAATCTGTGGCATGCTCCTACCCACATCATTGACTGTGGTATCTTCTTGGATGTTGTATATTTTCCTACTGTTATATTGTATGTGTGGGAAATCCCTCAACAAATGTTCTTCTCTGCAACCCAACATATCAACGGTTCTATCTTTGGGTTATCAGTCTTTCTTGGGGTTGATCCAAAAGGTTTATTTCCACTCTGGGAGGGGAAATTTTTCTGATACACACTTTGGGTAGGAAGGCTCATCCTTGAATCCTTCCTATAGTTCTTAAATCTTGAGGATTTAAACCCCTTCTTCTTGAACCTTTAACTACTCTTCTTCTTCCAATCCTCACGAGGTTCTGTCTGACACCTGAACTATTCATAAAAATACCTTACCTTCTGGATAATGTCATCTAATGTATTTGGCTCATCAAAATCAATCCTGTTACGGTAGGTCTAAGGTAACCCACTGATAAATCATTGGACTTTACCTTTTCATATTTTATGTAGGGTACGTACCTCAACAACTCAAGGAATTTATTTATATATTCCTCTATGATGAGTTGTCCGAGCTTGAGTTCATAGAACTCCTTAGTCTTCTCGTCGAAGTATTTCTCTAACAGATACTTCTTCTTGAAGTGTTTCTCAAACTGTTTCCATGATAAATCCTTTTCATGGATTCCTTTCACTTTCTTAAGATGTTCCCACCAAATGGAAGCCTTTCCATTCAGGTTGAAGATGTCCATTCGAGCCTTCAAGTTTTCAAAATAGTCATGAAATATGAAGTACTTATTTAAACCAAGCATCCAAGCTTCTTCCTCTTCCCCTTTCTCGATCTCTCCATTGAAAGAGGGTGGTTTCTCTTTCTTGAACTCTTCAAGGTCATGAATTTTGGAATGTTTTCTATTCTTTCCTTTCTTATGAGAATGTGATCTAGTTTTGATACTAGAATATCCCTCGGAGTTACCAGTTCCCTTTCCAGAGGACTCTCCCGATGAGCATCCCATGTATCCAGGTTGGGCCTTCCTCGAGGTACTTCTCCTTGTGTGTCCACTTATGATACCACACTTTCGTATTTTAGGTGGACTTTGACTTCTCTCTGTATGTCGTCGGTCCACATGACTGGTTGCAGGTCCATGTTGCAGTTGTCTCTGTATATTGGATAAAGTCTGCAACAAGACTACATTGATTTCCATTTGTTTTTCTGTCTCCTTTATCAATATTTCATTTTCAGCCTTGAAAATCTGTAATTCGACCATAAGGATCCTTACAGTTTCAGCTAAATCTAGAGGGGTCTCCACCACCCTCCTCTTGTAAGACTCTTCGTCTCTATTATGGGATCCATCCCCCACATTGTGGTGTGTCACCATCCTTGATGCTTGTAGTTTCCCGTAGTTCAATGACTGCTTGAGTGCTGACAAAAAACTTGTTGTTAGCTAATAGTCTATTAGTTCATGAACAACACATAGTTCATTTTCTTAAATACACACACACAATACAAAGTTTTCATTCTTTTATTTAGTAATAGTTTAGTCAAACTCTTTAGGAAAGAGGTAAGGTAGGGAGTCACCCTTAAGATTTCCTTTAAGCATGGTTTTTAAGTGACTTGTCCATGAGCCCAAGCAAGACAAGTGTGGTAACCATGATCTGATACCAATTTGTAACACACCCAGGCTGGGGCATCAAAATTTCATTCTTCTTAAGAAAATAAAAACCCCCATTCGGGGTTTCTATTCCTTTCTTCTCTTCCAGATATTTCCAGTCATGGTCTCCATGATCCAAACTGAGATCAGAGCTAGAAAATAACCTCTCCCAAGTTATTTGGGTTCTTCCATCCATTTATACTCGCATATGACTGTAGGCTATGCCCAAACACTAAGACAACAAGAGCCAAGACAACCACCGCGCAAATCCTCCGGAGTGGAAAAACTTCGAAGTTCCAATCTGACATCGCGTGTCCTAAGATATTTTGATGGCCTTGATTCACTTCGAGATTTCGACGTTCAGGAGTTTCAAATGCTCCAAAGTCTTTTCTCCCCTAAGTAATTCGTACCCAAAGTTATAGATTGAGCGCCACATGTCCCTCATGATCGACAATTGTGATCTACTTTGGGACTTCGACGTTCAGGATTTTCGAGCACTCCAATTCTTTTTCCTACGAAGTAATCTATACCCGGAGTTACAGATAGAGCACCACACTTCCCTTGTGATTGACGACTTTGATCTACTTTGGGACTTCAGCGTTCAGGAGTTTCAAACACTCCAACACATTTTTCCTCTGAAGTACTCTGTTGGCACTCGACCAAGTTTTGAGGAAACATTGGTCATAGTTGGCCCACTTTTAGACTTTGACACATCGGTCGAAGATGGAGCACCGAGGCGGAGCTGAGATCACAGATCTCACTTATTTTGCAGGCTATGTGGACCCCGTAAGGGGTTATTTAGGGTTTTTGTAATGGGTTATGGGATGTCGACCCATGGGGTTTCCCATGTTTGGTCGTATTGTAAGGGTTTGTAAAAGTATAAATAAAAGAAGAATGTATGGTAGAAGTAGTAGTCTTTTTTAGATAAGTGCAAGTGGTTCGAGTGGCTCTGTGCAATGGAATGAATGTGTGTTAAGGCTTTGTGCTTGATAGAGAGTGGCTATGTGCCTTGACCTAGTTTTGGAAGGAGGATCTGGTACTAAGTGCGCAGATCCCCTGTCTGCTGCGAAGCTCAACTCTGTGGCTTAGTGCACAAGAGTAACTGAATGTAAGATATTGAAGAATAATAAAGAAGGGGAAGTGATTGGTGGACTATCCCCACACTGGGGTGAACCACACACATCTGGTGTCTTATGGTTTGATTTGTGCAATGATTATCTTTGTTATATTTTTCTTAATTCTTATATTAGATATCTAATGGACATCTATATGATGCTTTAATGATTTGATTATATTAGAATGCTAGATCTGATTTAGAGTGCTAAGTGCTAAGTGATTGAAGTGCTTAATATTTGTTTTTACTGCACTAGATCTACTTTATTTATGTTTTGCGATGTTCATAAGGTGAATAAGATAATGTATGCCACTTCCTAAGTGTTAACATAATACCCTGCAAAGTTTTATTATCACATATCTGTGTCCCATCTTGGTTACATACACCTACATCCTGTAACCCCCCCTTCTTCTACCTCGGGTGAGACTTCACCTACCTCACAAGTTTTTCCGAAAGGGCCAATAGTCAGGGTTTTGTTGGTGTGCTGTTAAGCATTGAAACCAGGGTCTGCCCCTGTGCCAACAAATGGTTCCATTGTTGGGACCTGAAACTGTGATGGCTAGGAACTGAAGTAAAGAAAAGAGAAGCTCTATGCATAGATATATTGCTGAAGTGCACAATACTCTACTTGACTTGTGAATCTTTGTGCTAAGAAAGAAATCCGATTTGAAGTAAAGAGGTAATATCTTAAAAGAGGTAAATATTTGTGCTTTGACAAGAGTAAGATAAGTGAAATTTTTTGTTTTGAAAACATGAACCTAAGTATGTTTAATAGATTTTTTCCTAGTCTGAAGGCTAGGGCGCAGTTGAAAGAAAGAGTTGATTTGAGTAAATTTAATGGAAATGAAGAAATATATGTTATTCCTATAGATAGAAAGAAGTTTTGGACTAATAAGTGGATGCAGGAACCTAGGAATATTTTTTGCAGATTGCAGGTCCAACATTATGATCCTAGTGCATAGTACAGAAGAAGTTGGGGAACATTTAAAATAAAAAGAGGATTGACATTTGTGTTATAACTGCAGAAGAGTGGGACATCTTGCTAAGGAATTCCCTGGCGTAGATCCTATTTTCCTTTGTTGTAATATTGTTGGTCATGAGGTTGAGGATTGTCCAAAGATGATTGCTAAAGTTGAAAGGATGAACATGAGACAAGAAAACTATGAAGGAAGTCAAGCGAATAAGGGCATGTTAGATAAAAGGCTAGAGGAAGTTCAAACTACATTAGTACAATTGAAATAAATGATGGATGTTCATAAAGATGTCAGTTTACTAGAGATCCTGAAAGCAAAACAGTACATAAGTACAAGAATATAAGACTTCGACATAGACTATGTCTTGGATGAAGAAAAACAAGTGAATATTATGACAGAAGAAACTTGGAAATTTTTGGAAAAACCTACTGTGATACCTTTGTTGGGAAGGATAGGCTTGTTTAAGGGAAATATTATAACCCTATGTGGAAGAGTTACTAATCTACCTATTATTGTTCATGGAACATCGACTGAAGAGGAATTTGAAGTCATTAAGTTTGTTGGGGACAATGCCTTTTTCCCACTTTTACTAGGTAAGACTTGGATTGAGAAGTATCACATCAGAAGGAAAGCAGAGGAAGAATATACAGAAAAGAAAAAGCAAGAAATAAGGGATTTCATAGCTAGAAACATAGACTGACTAATAGAAGAACGAGAGGATAAGTCGAAGCAACATAACAAAGTAAAAATGAAGGAGGGACAAAAGGCAAGAGAACTAGTTGTCAAGATTGAAATAATGCAAGAAGGTTTGAAGGACCTATCTACTCAAGAAAGAAGTATATCCTCCTAGGAAGTATTAAGAGAAGGGATATTAACTTCAGACCCTTTGAGGGCATGTCAACAATGCGAAGCCACTATGATAGGAGAAAATAGGAATAAGAATGGAAAGAAGATTCCATAATCAGTTAGAGAAACAAAGATCACAGGGAAGAAAGCAAGGAATCACAATCAAAAGAGAGCTAAGTTGGAAAAGCTTCAAGAAGCTACAAGGACCAGATGGAAGACTTCATAGACTAGAACCTCGTAGGAGGCAGGTTCACAGGATTTGAACCTCAGTGGAACAATAGGACCGTGTAGAATGGGACTTCGCCATGGTGAAGTTATATGACCATTGGAGGCACCTTGACCATTAGAATGATGCCCCAGAATGGTTAGAAAACACATTTATGGATTGATGGACCGCTTTTGGGACGTTGAGACCGTGCCATAATAGACAAATTTACATTGATGAAGGCATTTCTTGGCCGTTGGAAGATTCGTTACGATACCCTGCTTATTTAACTCATCGGACGTTGCACTGGGACCACTTTTTGCTACCCGTGATTGACTGATCTAAACATATAATTTTCCAAGTGTCGATCTATGTTATCTGAACTAGACCTCACCTGTCCATTTGTCTACCCTGCTTGTCTACCCCAACTTGTCTGTTTAAAAGTTATAATGTTGGGCGAACCTAGTGATTTAGAGAAGTATATCGAGGAGGTCCTTAAGAATCTAATGACCTATAGACCGATATTTGAATGTGTCCAAGCATTATCAACTAGGGGATTGCATGATTCCCCTTCTACTAGACGTCAATATGGTTGTGTCAACCTTGGAACTCAACAACGAAGTAAGAACCATGATTATTTGTCTAATGCAAAGCAGTTCCCATCGATCCTACCCGAGTATATCCCACCTTTGGTTGGCATCGTTAACCGTGACAACATCCCATGATATTATGAGTACACCGTGTTCACTGCGTACATTCTGAAAGGAATACACGTAGTCGGGAGTCAGTTAGGATAGATCCTGCTACTGAAGAACAATGAATTCAATTTAGGAGATAGGAAGAACTATGCCATGTTGGCACCCCACCAATACTTGTTAAAGACAACTGTAAATAAGCCTCACCTTGTCTCCTAGCGATGGATTAAGGAGTTAGCGTAGTCCACCATGCTGAATGTGATGAAGATCCCCCTTTTTGGCCGCCACCAGGAGGTTAACGTTTGCATTAAACTCCTTCTGTCGTGCTATCATGGTAGATACCTATGGATCGATAGAAGGATTATTGTGGATCCGATGCTAATCCACTATATCACAGGCTTGAGTGTGAAGGGACCTGACCCTCAACAGTTTTATCTAGGGAAGGATTTAGACCATTCCTTGGCACAACGCATCAAGGAAGCTTATAAAGAAGTCGAAAAAGGAAAGCGAGGTTACAAGATAGCCTCTATACAGGATGGCGTAGTGTGCCTTAATTTCCAACTCATAGCTGGCAAGCTCATAAGGAAGAATCGCCCCACACAGGTCACTAGGTTTGTGGTGGACCTCGTAGGAAAACGTGTGAAGGGCATGGAGATGAGCTAGGTGAACTACCTCGTCAATGAGCTGGAGAAATATTTCCGCGAAGCCCAGGAATTGGGATATGAATTCCATTATAGTTGGCTGATCATTTTGATCAAATTTGTCTCTTAGCAAATGCCTAAAGGATCCACCTTCCCAGAGATCGAACCCTCGGAGCCGTTGGCCACTCGGTTTTCCACCTTGTGGTACACCAACGATATGACAAAGCAGTGTCAGTCCAATTCCATGTTTCATGCATACTATCAGTAGTTGAAGGTTGCCATTGAATCATTTCCATGCATGATACTGCACACCTTTCATCAATATCGACCAATAGAAAAGTTCCATGTAGATCCGCATTTCATCTACATCACTACACATCGAGACGAGAACCAGGAAGAGTTACGGTCATACTTCAAGATAAAATATGAGGACATGGAACGAATTACAAAGGAGTGGCCAGAGGAATTTCTTGTACCTATCACTGATGCATAACTCTCCGAAACTGACACCATACAAACCCCCATAGTCACCTGAGTTTAGCATGTCAAACAGTCTAGTGGGACAAAGAACAAGAAAAAGCAGGAGGAAGTCCAGGATATAGAGACTGATGAAGAGGACAATGCTTCTGAAGATAACGGGTCTCGCTCGGTCGAAAGAGGAGGAGAAGACAAAGCAGAAGAACAACAAGGAAGGGATGAAGGAGAGGAGCAAGGAGGAGGTGAAGCTACACCACCTGAAGACCCGCTACTGAAACAGTCACACCGTAGAAGAGGAAGGTTTCTGTAAAGAAACCTTCAGCCATGAAGAAGACACATGCTAATAATCCCGAGTTGGAGGCCACGCTCATGGAGGATGATATCAGTTTGGTTTGCAGAGCTATGGAAGATGCTTCTGAGGACATCTTGCAGAGATACGGAGAGAAGCAGGAGGATATATATGGAAGGATCAAGAAGGAACTAAAGGAAGTACAACAAGTTGTTCGTTTGGTCCACACAGTACCTACTACGCCTTCCTCGTCACAGATTGTAGAATTGGGGGATGAACTAGCCTAATTGAGAAGACTAGCGGATGCAACAGAGGATCGACTTCAGAGAGTCCAAGAGGAAAAGGAGAAGGCTATAGAAGCCTTGAAACAAGAGAAATATGGTGTCCTATTACAATTAAGAGTAGCGTAGGAAAATGTAGGAGCCCAAGAAAGTGAGAAAGCAGAGCTTTAGGCGAAGCTCCAAGAGGGAAAAACCTATCTACAGGGAGAAAAGGAGTAGTTGCTCGTAGAGCGGGACATGGTAAAAGAAGCAGTGAGTAAAGGATGTCGCTCTGTACCAGGATTGGTACAGGAGGACCATGATCCGGTCAAAGTTCAAGTAGTGAAGCTCGCTGAGATTATCCAACAACTTCAAGCCAGGATAATAGAATTGGAGACCCAAACAGTACCGAGAACCCCACAAGAGGTGTGTGAATAGAGGGAGGAGACTGCTAAGAACAAACTAATAAGGATAAGAATCCTCTCCTCATAATGAAAACAACTGAGTGATAAAAGAGCACAAACATATGAATGTCGCACTGAATATCCAGAGCTAAGAAAGATGGAAGTGCAATTACAGGAGGTGCAACAACAAGTATTTTATCTGTAGGTACATATGAAGTTTCTCACTGCAGTTGAAAGAATGAAAATATCCCAAGAGAAACATGCAGTACAATAACATATCACTACCCTCCAGGTAAAGGTAATGGAAGTCATGCAAAAGTTGCAACCTGTGCAGGATGAAGCCTGTAAGGTGTTCGAAGAGATTGATGGATAGGGCTCGCAATTGGATCAAGTGGTTACATCGGTAGAACAATGCCTAGAAGGGCCTGTTACAAAGAAAACGATCCAGGAGCTCGCTGAGCAAGAGGCTTAGGAGAAGCAGCAAGTCAAGGCAGCTCAAGTTAAGCTTGAGGCCTTCGAAGCAGCGTTGTCCGCACCTAAGTGACTCGGGACGAATCACAGGTGAGTTTTGGGGGCCTGTTGGCCCTCGACCAAGTTTTGAGGAAACATTGGTCATAGTTAGCCCACTTTTGGACTTCAAAACATCGGTCGAAGATGGAGCACCTAGGAGGATCTGAGATCGCAGATCTCACTTTTTTTGTGGGCTATGTGGTCCCAATAAGGATTTCTTTAGGGTTTTTGTAATGGGTTATGGGATGTCGGCCCATGGGGTTTTCCCATGTTTGGCCCTATTGTAAGGGTTTTTAAAAGTATAAATAAAATAATAATGTACGGTAGAAGTAGTAGTATTTTTGAGCTATGTGCAAGTGGTCCGAGTGGCTTTGTGCAAGGGAAGGAATGTGTGTTAAGTCTTTGTTCTTGATAGAGAGTGGCTTTGTGTCTTGAACTAGTTTTGGAAGGAGGATCCAATGCTAAGTGCATAGATTTCCTGTCTGGTGCGAAGCTCGACTCTGTGAATTAGTGCACATGAGTAACTGAATGTAAGAGATTGACGAACAATAAAGAAGGCGAAGCAGTTGGTGGACGTAGCCCCACACTGGGGTGAACCACATACATCTGGTGTCTTATGGTTTTCTTTGTGTGATGATTATCTTTGTTATGCTTTTCTTAGTGCTTATATTATATATGTAATGGACATGTATATGTTACTTTAATGCTTTTCTTATATTAGAATGCTAGATCTGATTCATAGTGCTAAGTTCTAAGTGATTGAAGTTCTTAATATTTGTTATTACTGCACTAGATCTACTTTAGATATGTTTTGCGATGTTCATAAGGTGAATAAACTAATGTATGTCACTTCCTAAGCATTAACATAATACCCTACGAAGTGTTATTATCATAGATCTATGTCCCATATTGGTTACATACACTTGCGTCCTATAACCCCCCCTACTTCTACCTCGAGTGAGACTTCACCTCGCAAGTGTCGCCGAAAGGGACAATAGTCAGGGTTTTGTTGGTGCGTTGTTAAGCATTGAACCCTGAGTTTGCCCCTGTGCCAACATACTCCATGCCCAGAGTTATAGATTGAGTTCCACACATCCCTTGTGATTGATGACTGTGATCTACTTCTGGACTTCAACATTCGAGAGTTTTGAACATTCCAATGCCTTTTTCCTTCGAAGTACTTCGTACTCGGAGTTATAGATCGAGCACCACACATTCCTCATGATCGATGACTAGGACCTAATTTGACACTTCAACACTTTGGGGATTTTTGAAGGACCTCGAATCCTTCAGAGTACCAAAGTCTTGGAGTCCCGGAATCCCATTCATTTCACCAACCACGTGGGCGAGGTATGCATGTGCCAGAGGCTGACACATAGTTGGTTCAGGGGCGACATGTTCCCTCATCTGGGATGACATGTATCACGTTCAAAAGGGGCTATAAGGTATGTGATGTGCACGAATCCAAGTGGCACGTGGCTTGTCAAGATTAAATCTACGTCACCATGGATGGCATCATTGTTTTTCAACCTGCTTTAGGTTTTCACGATCATGATCCAGCCAATACCGATTTGTTAACAGATAAATGGTTCATAGTGATTGTGGGGCCCCGACATGCTCTCTTTTTATCAGAGAGCTCAATCTCTGCAATCTCAAAAGAGCTTGCCCGACTTAGTCTAATAGTGGTTGTTGATCCTCCACCCCAATGAAATCAGTGGCATTGGTTGATTGTGGGATGTGAACTAGCATATCTGCTAATTTCACCTTCACACTCCACAATGATTCCTAATCATTGATCTCTGTTCACAGATTGACGGTTCACAGTGATTGTGGGGCCCAATCTCTGCAATCTGGGAAGTACTTGCCCGACTCTTTCCAATCATGGTTGTTGATCTTCCACCCAAAACAAGATCAACAACGTTGGTTGATTATGGGCCATGAACTAGCACATCTGCTGATTTCACCTTCGTGCTCTGCAATGATTCCCAACCATCGATCCTTATTCATAGATCGATGGTTCACAGTGATTGTGGGGCCCAATCTATGCAATCTGGGAAGTTCTCACCTGACTCTGTCTAATCGTGGTTGTTGATCTTCCACCCCAATGAGATCAACGAAGTTGGTTGATTGCGGTATGTGAACTAGAATGTACGCTAATTTCACCTTCGTGCTCCACAATGATTCTGAACCGTCGATCTAATCGAGCGGTTGGTATTTGATTCATTAACTCCAATGGGTCTTTGAATCAATCTGACAACTGAGATGGGTTTTCCTCCCGATGAATGACTCACATTCATATCCTCTGTTAGGTTCTTGATTCATCTACGAGTCTTGTTACTTAGGGAGTTTGGGTAACTTTGACTATCGTGAAGTTTGACATCCCAGGGCATCAAAGTCCCGAAACTCCAAAACCATTATGAGCTAGCTCCTTTCAGGTTTAGCGCAGGGTTCCTAGAACCAGGTCACATGGAACTTCAAATAACTCTTGGGTTATGATATCTACTCTTAGCCGAGTTTTGGTTAAGGTCATGGGCACGAGTTCAAGGTCTCTCAGGTTACTGGTCTGAAGGAAACACCTTCCTAATTTGTAGAAATTTTAAGACGGTAGAAGTGCCAAGAGGCTTGCTCCAAATCTGTAGTTGTGAGGTAGCTCCCTGGGGAAAGCACCTTCGAGAGTTAAAATGGAGCATACTGGAAAAAAAAAGCATAAGTTCTCAACGAAGCCAATGTATACACATAAATTAACCATTTCAATACAGAAACAATTTATAGATATGTAAATACATGCATGCAACCATTAAATCCCAATTCAATGCATACAGTATGAAAACACTTATCAGGACCAAATAATGTGAAGCAATTGCTGGAAGGGGTGCCCATTTCCACCCAACCATAGGCTCAGTCACTCCTAACGGATTTACCACTACCCACCCTCGAGATAGGCCACGATTATTTGAGAATGAATCTCTTCTTCTAGCACATAAATAGATAAGGACGAAGGTTACTCTCCTTCTCCCGCCTCAGTCTCTATTTCCCGTGATCAGAACACAATATTTTCATAGTTCCTCCTCGAATTTCAGAGTTCAGTCTCTCCTCTCTGCACTCTTCACAGGTCTTTTTCCTCTTTGACCCCCATGCCCTCCTTTATTTCCTTTTCCAACAAGATTGTGTGTGGCCCGAATTCCCAGTCCATGGTCAGGTATGGAAGCCTTACAGATGGGCATTTTCCCCCATCCCCTCATTAATTCCTTAGGAGGTCTTCCCACCTACCAACCTGACTGTAATTCATTCTTGGGTCAGAGGGTTGTTATGACCCCGAGCAATTAAATACAACAAAGTACTGGTTTGGTGGAGTTTCACGCAACCATTTCTGGTCCCCTCCACCATCTCTTTCATAGCATTCGTGGTCTCTCTTAGCACATCCCCTTTCCAATAGTCATGCAAAACTTATCCATTTTCTATTAAAACAATTTTTTTTATATTCATCAACCTTTTATACAAAGGTCCATGAAATCAAACATTCACACATTTGATTATATTTACAAATTGGGGGAAACAGGGTGTTACATAGACCTTTACCAAGGTCCTCGGTATATGGATCCAGTCAATGAGAACATGGAACAAGATGTCTCATATCAACTCTACACTCTGACTAGAAGGAAGTAGGAATATTACATTAACCCTACTATGTGTGGATTATTAAGTTGGTGGAGTATTCAATTTGTAGGTGAATATTCTGAGATATCTTTTGACAACTAGGAACAAGGAAGATATGACAACTTTTCAAGATGTTGCACATCTATCAAAGAAATCAGGTGAGTTGGATCATAGATTAAAGAACACCCCATGTATGATGGCACTTCATATTTGGGAAACTTTCTCTCAGAGCTAGAAGATAAGGTTGTGCCAGAGAAAATAATCCCAGTACTTTATATTGTGTTAAAGTCATCTCCATCTAGGTGGTGGGACACTCATAAAGGTACTTTGTCTTCCTAGGATGAATTAAAGTGTGCCATTCAATATCATTTTATTTCCCTATCACAGGTCACTCATCCAAATAAGGATCATAAGCCAAAAATCTAGACCTCAACTTTGGAGGCATATGATGGGTTCTCTGATCGAAAGGAGCATGTTACACATTGTATTCAGGTATGGGAAGTTGCGAGAATACCTTCTCCATTTTGGGTGCATCATTTTATTCATTCTTTGAGACAAATTCCAACCACTTGGTATGTGCATGAGGAGGCTCGAAAAAAACCCGCTTATTGGGAAGTACTTCAAAACCATTTATATCGAGACTTCTCATTCTCGGGTAAGTCTCCTTGAATCACCTTATCTTTGCAAAAGATTAAAAAAATGTTATTTACAGATGAATTTATATCTCTACATATTCCCACAGTCTATTCTAAACATGAATACTTACTTCATCATATCCCTTACCCAACCCCTACATGAATACCCTTGGCTTGTAGTAAAATTGATGAAAACCCAAGAGACCCCAAAGGCCTGGATGACCTTAGACATTTAACATTTAAATAATATGAAGGAACTAGAGATTTTCATGACACTAAGTTAGATAATGCTAATAGTTATTATTCTAAACCCCCAAAGATGCAAAAAATAAGCATAGGGAGTGAGGAACACCCTAAACTATCTTTCATAGGGGATTATTGGGATGAACAAACCATGATGGAGATACAAACTCTATTGTGGGAATATGAGGATTTATTCCCTACAAGATTTTCATAAATAAAAGGTATTAAGGGATATTTAGGGGAGATGAAGATAGAATTAAAACCTGACTCAAAACCAGTCAAACATAGGCCATACCGTCTAAACTCCTTGAGTAAGGCCATACCGGTTGATTTTCCCTGTAGATAAGGATAAATGGCTTAATCCTATCATAATTTAAATCAAGAAAGGTATGGAGGATATACGATTCTATGTGGATTATAGGATCCTGAATGTTGCATGTGTACATGATCCCTTTCCTACCCCCTTTAGTGACGAGGTCCTGGATCAAGTAGTGAGAAATGAAGTGTATTCCTTTATACATGGTTTTCCTAGATACCACTAGGTTAGAATTGTCAAAGAATACAAGAAAAAGACTACCTTCACTACAGAGTGGGGATCATTTTCCTATAATATTATGCCTTTGGGGCCCAATAATGCCCCAACAGTGTTCTCTCAGATAGTGATTTCAACCTTTCGTGACTTCATTAATAAGTTTATCAAGGTATAACTGGATGATTAGACTATGTACAACTTACTCAAGGAGACGGCTATAGATTTCCCTTAATACAAGAAAATGTATTTTTTGTGTACCCTTTGGGAATCTACTCAGACATATAGTTTGTAGGGAAGGAGTGCTAGTAGATCCTACGAAAGTTGCATTAATTCTAAATATGCTTCCCCCTACCACTGTCAAACATTTGCGAACTAATTTGGGCTATATTGGATACTATCACAGGTTTATTAGGAGTTACACAAGTATAAAAACACCTTTATAACAACTACTAAAGAAGTCTGAAGGGTTTCATTGGACTCAATATTGTGATAAAGCATCTAGCATACTAAAATAAAAGCTTACTACTGCACCTATTTTAACTTATCCTAACTGGAAAATTGAGTTTCATGTGCACATTGATGCCTCTGTGATCATGTTAGGCGCTATTCTGGCACAACCAAGGGAAGGAAATCTAGACCACAATGTCTACTATGCCAGTAGAAAGATTTCCCGGGTTGATCGCAACTACACTACAACTGAAAGGGAAGGTTTCACAATGGTTTATGATTTTTAAAAGTTTAGACATTATTTGTTAAGAGGTCATTTTATATTTTTTACTGATCACTCTTCTTTGAATTATGTAGTTAACAAACCTGTGTTATAAGGTGGAATTTGCATATGGTTGTTGTTATTTCAGGAGTTTGATTTTGAGGTCATTTTCAAGCCTGGTAAACTAAATGTGCGGCTAGATCATTTGTATAGACTAGTCATTATGCAAGCTACTAAGATGACATATGATGACTCCATCTCAGCATGGATTACAGAGCTAATAGAACTTGAGGAGGCTAGATTCTTAGCATATTTTCATCAGGCTATGGAGAAATCTCGGCAAAAGTCTTGGAATGATCACCATATAAAGCGTAAGTTAGTTGTGCAAGGTGACCTATTTTTGTTATATGACAACATATATCAAAAAAATCCAGGGAAGTTACAAATGCATTGGTTGGGACCTTTTATAATTGTGGATATCTGTGAATTCGGTGTTGTTAGGCTCATGTAACTAGATAGTATTCTTCGTCCTTGATGAGTGGATGGCACACACATAAAGCCTTATGTTTATACTAGGTAAGTGCATTGTCACAATGCTCTTGTACCCGAGAGTGCATGCAGTAGGTAGGTTTGTTTTTGTAGTTCTTGTTTCCTGTTTCTGCCAATAAATCGGTGATGTGTCCAACTGTCACTTGTCGTAGATTCCAACTGTCATTGTTAAGTTGTCCAGCCTGGATATCACCTTTGTGTTCAGGGAGGTATTAATCAAATATTTTCATATTTAGTCACCTATGTGTTGAAAATCTGTTCCATGTCAATGCCACTTTGGTAGTCAAAGACCATTGATACCCTTTTGATTGTTGTCCCGTTATCACTCGTCGGAGTCATTTACGTCCTAACCAATGATTCGTGCTTTTTCGAGTGGGAGTCGGTAGGGCCATTACTTTTCCATTCACCCCAATCTCTTTGTCCTGAGTTCCCCTTATGTTATTAGTTTCCTAAATCACTTCATATATTTTGTTGTGTCTACTTGTCATGTTCGATGTTAATGTTGAATTTATACCATGTTGTCTCTCTTAATGGATCATAATGTTGTCACCATTCCCTGTCATTTCCTATAAAATTACCTTTGGCCGATTGTTTATCGATATAGTGTTTTCATAGAATTTTTTGTATCCTCAGTCTTGGACCCCTTGAGAACTCTGCGAGCCTACATCCTTGTCCACTAGTTTTATTTTTCTACCAACATCGGTTTGTTACAACGGTTTGCACTTCTAGTCGAGGAGCCCTTCCCAAAATTACTATTCTAGAGGAGTTTATTGATATGCGTATTGTAGTTCAGGGCGATCTCCATGGGAAGGTCAAGCAAACTCAGTTGGTTGACCTTGATTTTAGAGATGCTTCCTTGTTTCCATATATGGATACCCATGCTTTCATGGATTGCACAACATTTCCATATGGAAATTTTCAGTGGCAGTGGAAACCTAACTACATTCCATTGCGGGATTATACTTTGATGTGTCTCCACGACCTACCTATCTTTGGTACTACCAGAGAAGTCAGACGGTGCACATAATTCCTCGTCAATAGAGTGAACAACAACACCCTATGGTTAGAACAAGCCTATCCAATCCATGTAGAGGACATTCGTATGCTCATTGGTTTGTCCATGGAATGTCGTGATGTCACAAAAGGCTTCCAAGGATTTGGGAAGCATGGTAAGAATAAGGGTGAACTAAGCCTCTATGAGAAATAAGACACTCACTATGAAGGTCGTAGATAACACACTACATTGATCAATGATAAGGAGGTCTGCATGGCCTGCTATCTGATTGATGGGAAGGTAATGAGAAAGTGCATGAAAGGAAAATGCACCCTTGACACCATCACATTGGTAATGTTCAACAAAAATGACACACCTATGAATTGGTGTAAATATATACTCACTGAGATGTTCCAGGCTTGTGAAGATGTGCATGAGTGAGCCAGGTATTTCATCTATGGCTACTTACTAGTAGCGTTCACTATGTGGAAGTGGTAGTCGTCGAAGGGTCACATTATCTTTGAAAATGCTAATGGTCGTATCGCCAAGCTCTTCGACCCTTGGAATTTTTCCCCTGCATCCATCAATGAGAAAACTCACAATGCCACATTTGCACAGTGGTAAAATGACCTCATTTCCACAATGCAAAGGGAGTGAATCCCATATGTGTTGCTTAATAGACATACCCACAACATTTGGTTCAGGATGAGCTTTGACTGTACAATTGTGTGGCCTTTGGGGGCTACTCCAGCTCTCTTTCATATGAACCCTTTACCATTTTACCTAGACGAGGTAGCATTCGATAAGGAAGTCAACTCATGGTCTAGTTTCATTGCATAATATAAGAAGACAAGTGTCTCTTACACGATGCATGCTATTTCCCAAAGTTCAGCTCCTACACATCCCTTTGGTGTTGGGACTAGTTTTGCCAAGTGCGACAGGATGCTTTCTAGCTTTGAGGAAGGGGATGCCAAGGGTGATGAGGAAGCTCTACCAGGGTTAGTTCAAATTTCATTCTTTGTTATTCCCGACGACGCCACTATCTTGGGTAATAAATTATGAGAATTCCTTACCTATGCTTTTCTTATGAAGAAGCAACACACAGACTCTCCCTCAAAGTCTTTTGTTGACCTCGTTATTACCAGGGCCACTCCTTTTGATGTAGGAGAATCTTTTACAACTTAGTCTTTGACCTCTAGAAGGTCTTAGGAACTCTATGAGAGGAAATCGGTTTCCTCATTTTATTTGTTTTGATTGTTTCCAGAATCGTAATAGTCTATATTGTTCGAGAATAAGGAAGTGTTTAACACGAATTTAACAGAAGTAGAAGAGTTAGATATGTTAGGAATTTGTTTTGGATATGATCCTATCTTTCTATACCATAATCAATTGTTTTCATCTAATTAGGGTGATTGTGTAAATCTGGGCAGATACGATCTTGTCTTTAAGGATTGGACCAATTTGATATCGATTGTATTAAAGAGAGACATAGTGGAAGGATAGTGTAAGCAAGAGTGAGTAGTTGTTTGGCAGAGGTCAAATTGACCCAAAGTATGATCTTCCCCGTGTAATTGTATTCCTTCACAAATGTAATAAATATCTGAACTTGTGGATTTTGTCAGTTTTATGCATTGAGTTGTTGAATGTTATGTAGAGTATATCTAGATAGACTAGCGAGATCCCTTATGGTTGCAGGTAAACTAAATGCTCAAAATAGTTGCAAGCATGAGCCAAGGAGAGAATCAAAACCCTATATACTCTGGTTACCTTATTGGACGACTAGGATTGACCTGACAATCAAGATCAATAAATATTTTGTTTGGGTGTTGAACGATTCAGACTAAATCAAGAAGTGTGAAATAAATTGCTTAGATCATTGCGTAGATAGATTATCAGGATTCTTTTGAATGTTAAGTTGGTGTTAATTCCGATACTAGTGGTCTAACATACATGTTTCCTTTACATTTGCTGCAAATTTCTATTGGATTTCAACTGGGGTCCATATCTGGTGTACCTATGGAGAGAAATGAATGATGGATATTAAACCTGTGAACTACATATCGATGGTCCATATCCCATCGAACATCATACACCGAATGCTTTTTGTTTGTGTTTGCGATAAGTTCCAAAGGCCCGATCCGATAATCACTAGGTTGATGTCAGAATTTGGCTAGCCCACAATTGCATTATGTTTGGGTTGGATTGACGATCTAGAGTTGATATGCAAGATCGACGAAAAAAATTGTATCAAGATGTCAGTCCTTCAAATTGATTATTGATCATTTCATTTGATCAATAATTGTCATTATTTCACGCCACTAGATTATTTCTTGGTAGAGAAAATTTCTGGAACAAAGAATCTTTTTGATCCGTGCCCAAGGTTATAGTGATCAGTAATTGGAAAAGAAGGTGAGTGTTTGAGTATAGGTCGTGGTTCCAGTGCCTGGTCATGAAGAATAAGGGAGGATAACGAGTTTGTACAAGAAATTTTGAATTTCTTATCTGTTAACGAAGAAATTAAAAATGTTGGATTTTGTTTGAAGGCGAACCAATCTGGATTGGTTATCAATTGGTATCAGAGTGCACAACATCTAGGATGGATAATTGCATATGTTCTTCAGAATACAAGGAGGAAGAGGTCGGGGTCAAGGAATACATGTTGCCAATGTTGAAGTCATTGAAGAAATGAGAAACCTTCGGGAAAGGTTGAACGCAATATAAGTTTCCCAACAAAGAGGTGTTGACCTTGGATAAGTCAATGAATAAGAAGAAGCTACAGAAGTTGAGGAAAGAGTAGAGCCTAAATAAGAAGGAGTTGAAGAAAGACTAGTTAGGGCTATCATGGGAGTGAGATTTGTTGGGTTGTTATACTCTTTGCAGTGAAAGTCAAAGTCGAGGTGGAGCAACGATACATCAAAGTCAAGGTAGATCGACACCATTGACAAAAATTTGAAGTCGAGGTGGATCGAAAGTAGGTCAAAGTCAAGGTAGATAGACAGCTAGTCGAAGGTCGAGGAAGTCGATCGAGTAAAGTTGAAGTTGAATATATCGACGACAAGTCAACTGACAAGAGGTCAAAGTGCGGGCATGAGAAGATCAACTAGAGATCAATTGGAGGTCGACTAGTAATCGACTGATAAACCTGACTTGAAGTCGAATGTAACATAATCTCAGGATTTGCAGGATTTGTAGCCAATGATATGCATGGATCTGTAACCTCTTTTGGCCGACAATATTTAGGATTTTTCCTATTGTAAATCCTATAAAGAGGCATGTTGTAATGTCGTAAAGGTTTTTGATGTAAGGTAGTGTTGAAATACACTTATGCAGGTTAATGCATGTGTAGTTGTAGGTTGTTGGTCATGTAAGTTTATTTGGCTACGAGGTTGTTCTCTCCTGTGCAAGAGGGTATGATTTCGATTGTGTCTTAGGTGTGGACCAAGGTTAGGCATGTAACCTTTTATTTCGATAGAATAAGATAACAAGAGAGAATAATGCTCAAAGGAATGTTGGTTTCTCCCGGTTAAGGGTTCCAAGGTAAAATCTCGGTGTACTGTGTGATTTCTTGTTTCATTTGCATTCTTGATTAAATTCTTCTTCTCTTATGCTAGGATTAGTGTAGAAGTGTCCTGCATTTCTTGACATGTGGTATTAGAACTTATTTCTTCCCTGACAAGTGAGTTATTAGAGTGGTGTAATGCTTTGGCAAGTATATCAGATCTTGATTTTCCAATATTGAATCTGAGAACTAAACCCTAGGTACAACAAAAGTCGTAAGTCTTAAATTGTTTTAAAGATTGCAATAAAGAATGGTGAGCAGTTCCAGAATAGAGATAGAAAGATTCAATGGCCATAATTTTGAGTTTTGGAAGATTAAAATGGAAGATCTTCTTGTAGATTGAGAACAATGGACAATGGTCTATCTAGGTACCCAATTGATAGACATGTCGACGTAAGAATGGGAGCAACTCGAAAGAAAAGAAAGAAGTAGAATACAACTTTGTCTTTCATATTCTTTATTGTTGAATGTCTCAGGTGAAGATTCGGCCAAGAAACTGTGGGACAAGTTGGGAAGCTTATATAAATTGAAATATCTGGTAAATAAGTTGTTTCTCATAAATAAATTGTATCTTCTGAGGATGAGTGATGGAAGTTCAGTGATTGATCATTTAAATGTGTTTAATGCTATGCTAATCTAGTTATCATCTATGGAGATAAATATAATTAATGAGGAGAAGTGTATCAACCTATTATGTTCTTTTCCAGAATCCTGGGATAGCTTAGTCATGGCTATTGGGATTAATACAACCACACTAGCACTAGAGGACGTGGTTGCTTCTTTGTTGTCAGAAGAAATGAGAAGAAATAACATGGAAGTATCAACCAAAGATGCTTTGGTAGTAAGAGGTCGAATGGTAGACAGAGATAAAGGAAAATTCTCTGGCAGAAAGTTCAAGTTGAAGGGTAGATCTAAATTCCTAGCTTAGTCGACAATAATATTCTAGAAATGCGCTAAAGTTGGGAATTATAAAAAGGACAGTAATTTTAAGGAAACAAAATTCAATGTTGGATCTGACAAGAAACAATTGACTGAGAGAAAGACAACCTCAGATAAGGGAGGTGACATGTACCTAACATTGACCAGTACACGGTTGGATCAAGATATTTGGTTGATCGACTTAGAAGCATCCTATCATATGACACCACACAAAGAATGGTTCTGTGAATATGAAAAATATGATGGGGGTGATGTGTTCTTGGGGGACGACTTGAAAACTAGAATTGTCGGATGGGGAAGAGTCTACACTGCAGGATGGGAGGAAAAGAACCCTTCGAGGTGTGCTACACATTCCGGGTTTGGAAAGAAACTTGATATATTCCAGTAAGATGAGTGATGCAGGTGTGAATACTCTGTTTCAGAAGGATTTGTGTAAGATGGTCAAAGGTGCGATGGTATTAATGAAAGGAGTTCAGATTGGTACCCTATACAAGTTGTTAGGGAATGTCGACTCGACTGGATGTAACAACATCGTTGCTTCTGAGATTGAATCGAATGCGACTCAACTCGACTTGATGTCAACACAACTTGACTCAACTCGATCCAAGTCGATTCAAACCGACTCAACAAGACATGATGAACTCGAACTGACCAAGTTATGGCACGAGTGGATGGGACACATTGGAGAAAAAGGACTTTGAGCTATGCAAAGCAAAGGTATGGTCGAAGGCTTTCCTGAATGTGGTTTAGAAGTTGACTTTTGTGAACATTTCATATATGGGAAACAAATTTGGGTGAGGTTTCCATCTAGAGCGACAAGGGAAAATGGGATTCTAGAACTGGTGCATAGTGATGTGCTTGGCCCGATTACAGTGCCTTCACTTGATGGATCCCTATATTATGTCCCCTACATATATGATTTTTCCAGGAAGAAATGGATATATTTCCCGAGGAATAAATGAGAGGTTTTCGAGAGATTTAAGGAGTTTAAATATCTTGTGGAAAACCAAACAAAGAAGAGGATTAAAGTGTTGAGAATTGACAATGGTGGTGAATTATGTGGAAAGGAATTTGATCAATTCTGCAAGAAGTGTGGCATAGCATGCAAAAATACCACACCATATACCCCACAAAAAAATGGAGTTGTCAAGAGAATGAACAAAAAATTGATGGACAAGGCAAGGAGCATGCTCAATGGTGTTAGGCTCGCACAATAATTCTGGGTAGAGGCAGTCGAGATTGCAAGATATATGGTGAATATGTCTCCTTCATCGGTGCTAGTCGACACGACTCCAAATGAGGTATGGTCTAGAAATAAGACTTCATTGGCACATCTCAAAGTATTTTTTTGTGATGCATTTATGCATGTTCCCAAGTAAAAGAGGAGCAAGCTGGACAAGAAGACAATCAAATTTATTTTCATCGGATACAAAGAATAGATGAAAGGATATAGGCCCTGGGATCCTGCATCAAGGAGAATAGTGTACATTCAATATGTGGGCTTCAGAGAAGTTGGAGGTAATTCCGAGCCTGAGAAAGTTGTTCAGACCGAGAATAATCCTGATACAATGTGGTTTGAATTGAGGAACGAAGAAGATGATTCAGATGAGTCGACTGAATCTGAGTAATATGTGGAACAATTGACTCTAGTGGTAAGGAGGTCTGAAAGAATAAAAAAACCAGTCGAAAGGTATAGTTGAACCGACTTCCATTCCACATTCATGTTAGCTACCATAGATGATGAGCCCAAGTCGGTCGGTGAGGCAGTCAAATTGAAAGAGGGTAAACTCTGGAAGGACGTCATGGTCGAAGAGATGGAATCCTTTTACATGAATGAAACATGGGATTTAGTCAAGTTACCTAGTGGAAGGAATCCCATATGTAGCAAGTGGGTGTTCAAGAAGAAGATGAATGTCACAGGACAAGACGAGAAGTTCAAATATTGACTGGTAGTGAAAGGATATTCCCAGGTCGAGGGAGTCAATTTCGGTGATATTTTTCCCCATGTTTCAAAACTAACCTCCATTAGAGTATTAATGTCTCTAGCTATAGCAATCGATCTGGAGATAGAACAGATGGATGTAAATACAACTTTCCTACATGGAGACCTGGAAGAAGAAATATGCATGAAACAACCTAAATGATTTGTGGTAAAGGGAAAGCAAGTGTTGGTGTGCAAACTCAAAAGATCCCTTTATGGTCTAAATAAATCACCAAGGATATGGTACCAAGAGTTTGACACATATATCCTTAGTTTGGGATTTGTGAGAAGCAAAGTTGATCACTGCATATATTCATATATGTATATGTGTATGTCGATGACATGTTGCTGAATGGAAACATCATGGACACAATAAAGGAGGTGAAGAAGAAATTATCCTTCAAGTTCGACATGAAGTATCTCAATGCAGCTAACTTCATTATGGGAATGGAGATTAAGAGAGATCGAGCCACTTGAAATCTCTCGTTGAATCAAATGAAGTATATTGAAATGGTTATGAAATGATTCAACATGCAGGATTGCAAACCGACAAAGGTGCCAATTCCAGTGGGAGCAAGGCTTACTGTTGAACGGTGTCCAAAGACAAAGGAAGAGATAGAAGACATGGCACATGTTCCCTATGCAAGTGTTGTTGGTAGTCTAATGTATGCGATGGTCTACACTCAATCAGACACTTCCCATGCAGTGGGAGTGTTGAGCAGGTACATGTCGACACCTGGAAAGGAGAAGTGGACAATTGTCAAGAGAGTATTCAGGTATTTGTGTAGCACAAAGGACTATGATATATGCTACCAAGGAATACCTGGTGGTGACAGTGGTAAATTAGATGTACATGACTTTGTTGAAGCCGACTGGGCTGGAGATCTAGATCGACAGAGGTCGACCAACGGATATGTCTTCAAGATGTTCAGTGGAGCAATAAGTTGGATGATTAAGTGACAGGCGGTCATAGCCTTTTTGACAATGGAATATGAATACATGGTGACCACTCATGGAAGCAAAGAAGCGATATGGATTCAAAGGTTTTGTTCAGGAATCGAGTTTGAGCAGAGATCTATGAAGGTAAGTTGCAATAGTCAAAGTGCAATATTTCTGGCAAAGAACCTTGCTTATCATTCAAAGACTAAGAACATTGATGTACAATACCATTTCCTAAGAGACATGGTGGAAAGTAACAAGGTGCTACTGGAGAAAGTAGACACATTGGAAAACATAGAAAACTTGTTGACCAAGTATGTGAGTGTTGTGAAGTTCTCTAGGTGCAAAGAGGCAATGGGAATTGTTTCCCTGGGTCGGTGAGCGGAAGCTCAGGAATATATTTTTTCAGCAAAGAAGAAAACAAATGGGAAAAAGTTGGGTTGTTATATTCTTTGGAGTGAAAGTCGAAGTCGAGGTGGATCGACAACATGTCGAAGTCGAGGTAGATTGAAAACATCGACATAAAGTTGAAGTTGAGGTGGATCGATAGTAGGTAGAAGTCGAGGTAGATTGACAACATAGACATAAAGTTGAAGTTGAGGTGGATTGATAGTAGGTCGAAGTCGAGGTAGATCGACAATGAGTTGAAGGTCAGGGAAGTCGACCATGTAAAGTTGAAGTCGAAGATATTGATGACAAGTCAACCGACAAGAGGTTGAAGTGCGAGCGTGAGATGACTGACTAGAGACCGAATGGAGGCCAACTGGGATTCGACTGGTAAACCCGACTTGGATTCGACTGTAATATAATCCCTGGATTTATGGTATTTGTAGCCAATGATATGTATGGCTTAAATTGGTTAATGCATGTGTAGTGGTAGGTTGTTGGTCATGTAAGCCAATTTGGCTACATGTTTTTTATTTCCTGTGAAAGAGGCTATGATGTCGATTGTGTATTAGGTGTGGACCAAGGATAGGCATGTAACATTTTATTTTGATGGAATAAGACAACAAGAGAGAAGAACACTCAAAGGAATGATGGTTTCTACCGGTTAAGGGTTCCATGGTAAAATCTCAGTGTACTGTGTGATTTATTGTTTCATTTGTGTTCTTGATTAAATTATTCTTCTCTTCTTCTAGGATTAGTGTGGAAATTTCCTGCATTTCCTGACAAGATCTAGGCCAAGAATGGACGTGTCATTGTATGGAGGAAACCTGAATATAGATGAATTGATGGATTGGCTCAGTACTATGGGAAATTACTTTGAATATGGAAATGTTCCTGATGAGAAAAAGGTAAAATTTGATGTGACATGAGAAAAAGGTAAAAGTTGAGAGGAAGAACAAAGGAAAGTCAAGAATTAAAAGATGGGACATGATGGTTGCAAAATTAAAAGGTAATTTTATGCCTCATGATTATCATTTTAATTTTTTTAGACAAATGCAAAATTTAAAACAAAGTAGTATGTCAGTCGAGGAATACACTGAAGAGTTTTATAAATTGAACATAAGAGTTGGTCATATAAAAGATAATCCTAAGAAAGTTGTTAGATATATTAATGGGTTAATGTATGATCTTCAAGATGAAATTGGTATATTATCTCCTAACATTGTTGAAGAGGAATATTAGTTTGTGCTTAAGGTAGAAGAGAAACTGGCAAGGAAGCAGAGTCAAAGGAACATAGGACATGGTCTAGAAAGAGGTGGAGGGAAACAAAGTAGCAGAGGAATATCTCCAGCACCAAAATAGGAAGGAAACAACTCATATCAACAACAACAGTCACCAAGAGGAGTTGATTTTAGAGGGAGAAGAACTTATCAAAGAGGTAGGGGATCTTCTATCATATGTTTTAGATGTAATAAGTTCGGACATAGATCATTTGAGTGTCCATAAAATGCTTCCACCAACAAAGGAAATGAAAATATTGTTCAAGCAAAAGAAGAAAGTGTAGAGTCATATGTACATGAGAATGCACTAGAAGTGGGAGAATCCTTACTGATGAAGAGGGTACTATTGAAACCACACAAAGAGATTAAGGAACCTACAAAGAGGAAAACACTCTTCAGAACTGTCTCCAAAAGTAAAGGTAAATGTTGTAAGCTTATTATTGATAGTGGAATTACTGATAATTTGGTGTCTACATAAATGGTTGAGAAATTGGTTCTAAAGAAGAAAATACACCCTGTTCCCTATAAGGTGTCATGGATAAAAAAGGGGCATTAGCTGGTAGTGAATGAACAAAGTGAAGTGGAATTTCAGATCGGAAGTTATAAAGACATGGTATTGTGTGATGTTATGCCTATGGATGTGTACCATGTTATTCTAGGTATACCTTGGTAGTATGATAGAAAGGAAATACATGATGGAAGGAACAACACATACACTTTTGAGAAAGACAGATAAAAACACATTCTCTTTCCATTGAAGGATGAAGTAGCAACTGAAGAAAACATTCCAAAAGTCTTGTTGATCAGTGGAAAAAAAAATCTGCAAGATATTAAGAAAGAAGAGGTATGTTTTTCCCTGATTGGTAAACCTAAGGTAATTCTCACTGGCACAAATTTAAATGATCTGCCCGAAGAAGTTAAGGACTTATTGGATGAAATTGTTGACATTGTGGTTGGTGAATTACCAAATCAATTACATCCAATAAGAAGTATCAATCATCATATAGATCGAATTCCAAGGGCTAAACTTCCAAATAAAGTAGCATATCAAATTACCCCACAAGAGAATGAAGAAATAATAAATCAGATTTAGGAACTGTTAGACAAAGGTTGAGTTAGATAAAGTTTGAGCCCACGTGCAGTCCCTACAATGTTGAGTCCAAAAAAGGATGGAGGATGGAGAATGTGCATAGACTCTAGAGCTATCAACAAAATTACAATCAGGCATAGATTTCCATTACCCATAATTTGATGATTTGATGGATTTCTTGAGTCATGCTAAGTATTTTTCAAAATTGAATTTGAAAAGTGGATACCACCAAATAAGGATTAGATAAGGGGATGAATGGAAAACAACATTTAAAACAAATGATGGATTGTATGAGTGGTTGGTAATTCCCTTTGGACTTGCAAATTCCCCTAGTACTTTTATGAGATTAATGAATAAAGTACTTAGATAATTCATTGATAAGTTCGCTATAGTTTATCTATATGATATTTTGATTTACAATCAGTCTAGAGAAGAACACTTGAGACACCTCAGGTTGGATTTAGATAAACTGCAACAAGAGAATTTGTTGATCAATGTGAAAAAGTGTAGTTTTGTGAAGACATAATTGATTTATTTGGGCTTTGTGATATTTGGAGAAGGCTTGAAGATGGACTAGGAAAAGGTAAAGGCTATAATAAATTGGCCTACTCCAAATAATGCTTTTGAGGAAAGAAGTTTCCATGGCTTGATAAGATTTTATAGAAAATTCATCAAGAATTTTAGTGGTATATGTGCTCCAATTATATAAACTATTAAAGGAACCAAACATTCATTTAAGTGGACAGAAGCAATTGATAACATTTTTAAATTTCTAAAGAAGAAGATAACAAAACAAGTAATTTTGGCATTGCCTGATTTTAATAAACTATTTCAAGTTGAGTGTGATGCAAGTGAAACTGCAATACGAGTTGTTCTAAGTCAGGAAACAAAATGAGTTGCTTATTTTAGTGAGAAATTAAAAGAAGCAAAGAAAAATCATTACTCATAGGAAAAAGAGTTTTATGCAATTATTCAAGCATTAAACAAGTGGACACATTACCTCATGCCAAATTAATTTGTTCTTTACACTAGTAATCATGCCTTGCAATTATTAGTAGCCAAACACAATTAAATCAGAGACATGTTAAGTGGATTGGTTTCTTACAAAATTTCACTTTTGTTATAAAACACATAAGTGGACAATCAAATAAAGTGGCAAATGCATTGAGCAGAGTTAGTTTGATTTTGCAAGAGTTTCAAGTGTTGTAGGATCTGATGGGATGAAATAAATGTATAAGGATGATGTAGACTTTAAGGATTCTTATGTAGTCTATGAAAATCCACTAAGTAGATACAAAACTACATGGTTATATTATATGATTCAAGAAGGATTATTGTTTAAAGGTAGTTAATTATGTGTTCCAAGCTGTTCAATGAGGGAAAATATATTGAAAGAAAAGCATAGTGGTGGCTTAGCAGGACATTTTGGACAGGATAAAACATTTGCTCAACTAAGTGCATTTTATTTATGACCTGACATGTAGATTGATGTTAAGAAATTTGTTGAAAGATGTAGATTTTTTCAATATGCAAAAGGAAAGAGAAATAATATTGGATTGTATCAGCCATTGTTAATCTGAGACAAACCATGGGACTTTGTAAGTATGTATTTTGTATTAGGATTGCCAAGAACACAACAAGGGTAATGATTTAATTTATGTGGTTGTTGATATACTTTCAAAGATGGAACACTTTATAGCTTGTAAAAAGACCAATGATGCAACCAACATTGCAAATTTGTTCTTTAAAGAAGTTGTTAGACTGCATGTATTGCCTAAAAGCATTGTTTATGACAGAGACACAAAATTTGTGGGTCATTTTTGGAGAACCTTATGGAAAAAGTTAGGGACCAATATCAAATTTAGTTTAGCATACCACCCATAAACTAATGGGAAAACAAAGGTGGTAAATAAAAGCTTGTGAAATATTTTGAGATGTTTGGTAAGTGAACATCCCAAACAATGGGATCGGGTACTTACACAAGTAGAATTTGTATATAATGATTCACCTAATAGAAGTACATGGTTAAGTCATTTTCAGATTTTATATGGAATGCATCCTAGAACAATTTATGAATTAAGAAATCTAGGAAAACAAAAAATTAGAAGTGTAGATGGTGAGGATTTTGCAGTAAGTATGAAAGAATTGCAGGATAGGGTCAAGCAACAACTACATGACAACAACAACATGTACAAAAAAAAGGCATATTTGAAGAGAAGGAAACTGGATATTGAAGTTGGATACTTGGTCATGGCACACCTCAGAAAATAAATGTTTCCTAGAGGGGAATACAACAAATTAAAGCTCAAAAAGATTGGACCATGTAAAATATTGAGGAAGTTTTCCTCAAATGCTTATAAAATAGAACTTCCAAGTAAACTTGGAATTTCTCCAATTTTTAATGTATCATATTTGTACCCTTTTAAGGAAACACCAAACAATTTCACAGATTCACCTGATAGTAACAACATTTAGACCATTGACTAGGAGAAGCAGTTGCCTATAGAACGAGAGAAACATATTGAATCTATCTTAGATCAAAAGGTAGTAAGTAAGACCAGAGGCAAGGAATATTTTCATTGCTTGGTCAAGTGGAAAGCGAAACCACTTGAATATGCCATCTAGATGATAGCAACATAAATATCTAAGCATGGTACCAATATTGAAATACCTACTACAACAAGCCATAGAACCAGTTTTTCTTCCCCGAGAGTCTACTGCAGGAGCATCTTTTACAGCTTAGTCTTTGACCTCTAGAAGGTCTTAGGAATTCTATGAGAGGAAGTCGGTTTCCTTGTTGTATTTTTTTTATTGTCTCTAGAATTGTAATAGTCTAGATTGATCGAGAATAAGGAATTTTTTTCCACAAATGTAATAGAAGTATAAGAGTTAGATATGTTAGGAATTTGGTTTGGATCGGATCCTATCTTTTTGTACCAGAATCAGTTGTTTTCAGCTAATTAGGGTGATTGTGTAAATTTGGGCAGATGTGATCCTGTCTTTAAGGATTGGATCGATTTGATTTGGTTGTATTAAAGAGATCCATAATGGAAGGATAGTGTAAGAAAGAGTGAATAGTTGTTTGGCAGAGGTTGAATTCACCCGAAGGATGAGATTCCCTGTGTAACTATAGTCCTTACAAAATGTAATAAATATATGAACTTGTGGATTTTGTCACTTTTATTCATTGAGCTGTTGAATGATATGTAGATTCTATCTAGATAGATTAGAGATATCCCTTATGGTTTCAAGTAAAACAAATGCGTAGAATAGTTGTAGGCGTGAGCCAATGAGAGCATCAAAACCCTATATACTATGGTTACCTTATTAGATGACTAGGATTAACCTGGAAATAAAGATCAATGGATATTTCATTCGAGTATTGGACGGTCCATACTAAATCAATAATTTTGAAATAAGCGACTTACATCATTGTGTAGATCGCTTATCGAGACTCTTTTGAGTGTTAAGTTGGTGTTAAGTCTGATATCGGTGGTCCAACATGCATGTTGCCTTTACATTTTTTGTGGAGTTCTATTAGAGTTCAGGTGGGGTCCATATCTGATGTACCTATGGAGAGAAATGAACGACAAATATTAAACCCATGAAATGAAGATCTACGGTATGTATCCCATCAGACATTAGACACTAGACGCTTTTTGTTTTTGTTTGCGATAAGTTTGAAAGGGCAGATCTGGTAATCGTCAGGATGATGTCGACGTTTGGCTGGCCCACAATTGCATTACATTTGGTTTGGATTGATGATCCAGATTTGATCAGGGAGATCAGGGATAAACATCATATCGAGATGCCAGTCCTCCATATTGCTTGTTGATCATTTCATTTGATCAACGGTCGTCATTATTTCACGACACCAGATTATTGTTTGGTAGAGAAAAATTTCGGTATAGAGAATCATTCTAGTCCATGCCAAAGGTTTTAGCAATTGGTCATGTGGAAAAGAAGGTGAGAGATGGAGTATAGGTCCTGGCTCCAGTGCCTGGTCATGAAGAAGAAGAGAGGCTAATGACCGTGTACAAGAAATTTTGAATTTCTTGCATGTTAATGAAGAAATTAAAATTGTTGGATTTTGTTTGAAGGTGAACCAATCTGGATTGGTTATCACCTTTATTTTCACTTCCACCTCTAACCTGCATTGTTACCCCCATTTCCTCATTGGTCCTGACGATCACTATAATTGATGACCCACTATTCACGCATAAACCTACCCTTGTCTTTGAGGAGCTCACTAGCCAGTCGCATACGTCGACAATTGTTGTCTCATTCACGACCCCATTATCACCTTCTCATACTCAGTTTGACACAGTATTTCCTAAATCCCCTGGAACCACTACCATCCTGCTACCATCTAATTTCCCTGGTGTTCTGCAGACCCAAGTCCCTTTGGATTCACAATAGGAGGAAACTCTCCATTCAACACCAAAGACGAGCCCTAAGATGCAAGTGCCAATGGACCTATATCATCCTCATGATCCATTGGATACTCAAGATGACACGCACTCTGTGCACATAACAAGATCAGTTAAATATCAACTTGCAACTATGATACAAGATCCTCAACGGTGTCGAGCAATCCTGGAACTCTGCTTGGAGAAAAAAACTATGGTTGTGACACTTTCACAGGAGCTATAGGACTGGATTGCCCATAATATTAGAGCTTCCTCCCCTAGTCTAGATGGTATTGGTACCCCCATCTTCTCAGAATGTTCTATTGCAATTAGTCAACCACTTGCCTCTGGGCTGTCATTGGATCCATATTTACTAGTGGGGATTTTTCCACTTGTGCTACCCCACAGATCGTCCATCTCCTTTGGGCCTCGACTGATCAATTGGAGCATGAGATCATTGCAGTTGAGAACTCTAACAATGAGCTCCAACAACATGCACAACAATCCTCTTATAAAACATCTTTGTATGTGACTACTCAAAAACCACCTCCATAACACCGAGTGACATAAAAAAAAGGAAATCGAATTTGTCTTCACAAACGAAGATGTTCTGCAAGAGGATTTTGACTTAGGCATCTCCAGTATTTAAATTTTTCACTTTCAAACTAGAAATAGAAAACAAAAAACAACGAATACGGATGTAAACCTAGCAATGAAACCCACCCATCAATGGGGAACGACAAAAGCGCATTTCCAATCGCGGTTGCAGAATCCCAAGTGTGAAAACTACAATAACAAAAACACACAAACAAGAAACCAGTCAACAAGAAACAAGGAAGCATCAACCAGTGAACCAGTAATGCTTCTAAAGAACAATATTACCCATATTCACTGCAAACAACATTGCAGAAGAAAAAAACAAGAAAAAAGAAAAAAAATAATCGAACGAAAATGTATTGTAACAGTCTTGTTAAGCAATGCAGGAATGTAACCGCAGAACTGAGACCCACCAGTGAATGGAGAAGGGTAGAAGCATATCCCTTGGCCTGCAAACTGCAGCAATAGGTCCAACTACAAATGTAGGACCCCAACCTTGCAAAGTTGAGGCAAACAAGAGCAAGCAACAAACAACAAACTAGTGAGAAAGCACCAAAAGGCCCAACTGCAGCTGTAGGACCTCAACTCTGCAAAATTGAATCAAACAAAAATAAGCAACATCCAATGAACCAAGGAGAAAGCATCAACCAGTCAACCAGGAATGTCGATGAAGAACGATATTGGCCAAATTCATTGCACGAAAGATTATATCAAAAAATAGGAGGAAAATGTATTGTAACACACGTGTTAAGCAAACATTTCAGGATGTGAGGCATGTCAGGTAAACATATAAGGATGTGAGGACCGTCCAAAGGCCTCCCACTGTGTAAACAATTAAGAAAGTTCGATTTTGCACAGTTGGTATTTTTCAATACTGGGAGCGATCAAAATCCTCTTGCAGCCTATCTTTGTATGTGACTACTATGACCAGAGAAGCATGACTATAATGTTGCCTTCATCTCATTCCTGATCACCAATGTTTGACACAAAACCCACTAGCAGCCACAATGACATATCAGAAAAGAAAATCGTATTTTCTCCTCACATACAAAGATGTTCTGCAAGAGGATTTTGACTCAGGCATCTCTAGTATTGAAATTTCTCACTTGTAAACTGCAAATAGCAAACAACAAACAACGAATAGGAAGCTAAACATGGCACCAAAACCCACCCGTCAATGGGGAATGAAAAAAGAACAGTTCCAATCATAGTTGTAGAATCCCAAGTGTGCAAACTGCTGTTGTAGGAAAATCTGCCTGCGGACAAGTAGATCGACCTCTAAGGCTTGACCTTAACCCTAGACAGAAAAGTGCTTATCATGGACACTGAAT
>SNQJ01S0042331.1:10523-42659 GCA_010110895.2 Picea sitchensis | reverse complement strand
TCCTAGCTATTATAAAGACATACGTTTATGTGTTTACTTTTTTACATTTACCTAATCATATTTAAAAATTACTTTGATATCTAACTGATTGTCAAGTAAGTGATTAACAGAAATTAAAATATTAACACTAGATAAATGAAGCACAACCATTTATTTGTTAATCAATAATAAAATTTAATATATTCTTTTAAGGATTCATTTCATCTTATCAGCCTTTGACATTCACCAGTAGTTATTTAGCTATTGTGCTAGTTTATATGCAAGTGGATGTGATTTCGCTACAACCAACACTTTAATATGGTTGTTATATAAAACAAATGTTATGTTTGTATTGCCTAAATATTTAATAACTTATAATTTACTATAAAATTTAATTTTGAATTATAAAGTGTAATATTATAATCTTATTAAAATATAAAATGATTATTATGTGATGGTATCAACGTGTTAGAGTATTAAATTATCTTTTCTGGTTGTCAGTTCAGGAAGACGGGAGATTTTGTAATACTGTGGAAGGTTTCTTTAAAATGTTTCATTTTTCATTTAAAAAAAAATTACTTTCTTCTGATAGTTATTACAGAATATAAAAGAGAGTGAGTGCAACTATTGAAATTATTTAAATGCAAACGTGATTTACAAAAATATAGAGATTAAATATATATATATTTTGTTCTTAAAAAAGGACAAGATTTCTTGCTCTATGATCGGGCTTCTTTCTTGCACAGAGTTGAATATTCACTGCCCATACTCAATCAAAGTACAACAGAAACCCTACTATAACAGAATATTCAAATCGTTTTCAAAATCAACACCAGATTACAAAACCTTCAATGAATTATTAAACCCAGAAAAAACTCAGTTAAATGGGTATCAGACATATGTTAAGAATAGAACCCGAGGCACCGAGATCCAGTTTCCTCGGATCCATTGTTGAGCGGGGTATAAGCTTGAAGGGGGATATCCTAGGATCGTTCCAGTCTACTATGCGAGAACATTGCACGCAGGCTCTTTCCCCACAAGGACTTCAATACCCCGTGGGCTTGGAGAAATTTGACACGGGTAATCAAGGGAAAGGAGACCACTCAAATCGCGATGGTTAGAACAGGGTGAGGTTTTTAACATATCTTCCAGATGATGGAGATATTCCATTGGAGGCGGTAGAAAAATATCTTCTCTAACCTTATCAAAATATAGAAATCAAAGGCATAGAACAAAATTTGATCTGAGCTTATCAAACACTAACTCAAAGAGATAGAGATAGGGACAGGTGGAAAGAGATAGGGACAGGTATACAGGTGGTTTTGATGTACAGTGGTAGTAGTTGAACAAAGATGAAATGGTGAACAAAGAGGGTTGTTTTGGAAAACCTGTCAACCAGTTGACAGGTTTTCTACAAAACCTAACACTAAAAACTGCCTTCGACATAAATATGCCATTTTTTCAAGTGTAGATGTGGACAAACTACAATTTAAAACTTTTGCTTATACAATTATGCGAATATCAAAATGATACATTTTCCATAATTTTTCTCCACCACTTAAATATTGTATATAAACAAACAATATGACACGTACATTGAAAGTAAGAAGAATATATTCATATTTTAGTGTAAGAATACTCGTATTCCATTGTACATTGAGGACGTCACATGTAACGTATACGATGTGGCACCTTGATGCAAAGCATGACCTATAGAAGATTAGCGAATATCCAACGTCACATATTGAATGCTCTCTATTTACTTAAATAAAATTTTAAAAAAATCTTATAACTTTGATGATACACAAACAAAACTCCCCTTGGAAACATAAAACAATCATCTTATGTGATCAATATTCTCTACTTACATTAAACCATGAAAGTTCTAAACTAATAGAAATTTATATGCCCTCCATAGAGGTACTATGTAAGGCATAGATGTAGGATGTTGGTACGCAATGGGTAGAACCAGGGTTCAACATTAATTCACCAACAAATCCCAAAAAACTGATCATTTCAACATCACCCGCAAGTTGGTGAAGTCTCACTTGAGGTATCTATGGGGACTGCAGGAACCAGGCTTCCACAGTCATGAAGGGAATGGGGATCATTCTAGCATTCAATCTTACTTAGCATTCATTCAACATACAATACACCCTATGCCCGAAATCATAACAACATCATAACATGTGACAAATTCATCTTACTTAACCATTCAACATATGCTCGGAACCATCATATAACATATTCATATTAACCATCCAAGCATTACAAGTGTGCCATAAGAAAAACATAAAAGAAACACTTCACAACATACATCATGACAAAGAAATTTAACATGGTTCACCCCAAACTGGCCTATGTCCACAACAGTTTGCTTCTTATATTAATCACTCAAGTTCAATCCTTACAACTAGTGCACATTGTGCTCGAATAAGATACATCAGTTCTACCCAAAATGACCAAGTAGGTCACGCATACAGTGCACACTTAGCTCCTTTTCTCATTTGTCACTTCACTCTTCATCTCTAACTCCAACAATAGCTTATTACTTGATCAACTCACTACTTTCTACCCAAAACCCAGACATATTTATGCATTGATATAGGGCTTAGCCCATTACAAAATGAACCAAATGGTTTAACTACTACTAACTAACTTCTTCCTTCCGCACGTTGACTCATGAATATGCACTAATTATCTTCCATGCGCATTGCTCCTTTACTGACTTGTCACGTTGTTTTCTCCTACGCGATTTCCAAAACTTACCCAAAATGTCCTGCTCCAACAGGCTCCCAACACTCACATGTGGCTCGTCTCGAGCCACTTCAAGCTTTCTTTCAGGTCTCCATGAACTTTTGGAATGTATCCCTTGTAGTTGTGATCTTTTATCTTGCTTGCATTTCCTGCTGCACAATTCCCTCGGTCATCTTTGCAGTAATATGGGTCTTCAACTTTTCTGCGTTGCCTGCTTGACCATGTCCTACGCAATTGCTACTTCTATTGTCACCTTGTATGCTTCTTCTTGTAGTGTTTCAATATGTTGTGCACGAGCCTATTGTTGTTCCCTCATTTGGTTCATCTCTGAATACAATTTTCTATTCTCTACCATTGTTGTCATCATCTTTGTTGGTGGTAATGTGCTCATTACTTTTTTAAACTTCTACGCCTTGTCCTACACAACCTGTAGCTTCTGCCCAATTTCCTACAGTTCCATGTCTTTCGTCAGATGCATCCATACTCTCGTGATTTCTCTATATAATTTAGCGCACTCTGCTTCCAGACTTTTGATGTTTTCCATGGTTGTTTTCATCATCTTCTCCCTTTGATCCCTCTCCTCTGTTGGATTTCTTGGTATCTGGCACGCTTTCAAATCAGTTATATTTGTGTGAAATCCCTGAAAGGCTTCACTGACCTTTGTCACATGTTCTTCTAACGAGACGTCTTCCTTCCTAGGCATTTCTGGCATAATATTATTAACCCCCTGGATCGTGCATATTTCACTCTCTCTATCATTTATGTGGCCTCATCCCACTCCAATCTAATTTGATCATATTTTGCTTGCAACACATCCTTATCTGTGACTTCCTTTGTCAACTCCATCGATGTTGACATCGCGCACAATTATAGTTCATGCGTCACGCTCGTCTGCAAACCATGTAGCACTTCTATTGGCAATTGAGACAACACCAAGTCAATATGACTAAGTGCCTTTGCATGCTCTTGTAATTATGTCATAGGGAACTCTAAAGCCCACGTTGTTATCTTCATCACCCGTCGCTCTCCTAATGTCACGAATGGGTGAGATGTCATATGTTGCGCCTATGTCATGTTTGTCATGCTCGTCATCTACTCATGTTCTAACTTGCGCAATCTTGGTTGTCTCCAAAATCTGTTGCAGTGCGACAATCTGCACTTGCACGTCCAAGTGCTTTTCTTCTTGATTTTGCATCGCTCGCTCTAAATCCTCCTCAATAACCTCTTTCACTTCATCCACAATCTTTTCTAAGTCATCCTCTGACAGGGCCTGGGTGGCCACTTTCTTGATTTATTTCCTCTTCTTTCATTGTGGTACTAATCTTTCCATATCCTATTCCTTTCGCTTCTCTCCAGGTTGTGGTACTATCTTCCACACATGTTTCTCCTTTGTTGACTTGTCGCTTTGTTTGCTCCTGCGTGATTCCCAAAACTTACCCAAAATGTCCTACTCCAACATAAGACATGGCACAAGGAAACATGGCATGTACTATCAAGAGTTGTCCCACCTTGATATGACTATGACCAATTAAACCCTAAAATATTTTGCGCATTTATTGTATAGTTACTAAGATGGACACCTTCTAAATCATGTATTGTAATATTTTAATTTAATTTTTTGTTAACATTCATGGATTTAGTTCTCTGTTGAATTGCAAGTAACTTAGAGAGAAATTGTTGGAAGGTTGTTTCATCCCAAGGGAAACTATTCAGTGATAGGCAAAGCCTTTCCCCAAGTAAATTACACTACTTATCAAAAATCCAAATAAACAAAACCCTTATTTGAGATCCCAAAAGAATATTAGAGAATCACATAATAAGATATTGAAATCAATAATAGAGAGACTTTGAAACAAAGATAGAGGGAATTTAGAGTAAATGAAGCAAATGAATATACACCTAAAATCAATGGACATATGCCACCCCTATGCCAATTTCCACCCTCTTTACTCACAAACCATGTACAAGAAAGTATGGAGAGTACTCGAAATAAAAAAGGAAGGTGACAAAGGAGTGAAAGGCATATTTAAGGGTGTTGTCGGTCAACTTCATGTCTAAAGAGCCTTTATGTAATCTTTTTCAAACTACAAAAGAAGTAGAAACAAAGTGAGGACAAGTTCACATAATCGTTTCAACATTTTTTCATTTTTTATGATATTTATTATTGATTTATCCTTAAACTTTTGAAAGAAATCTCTAATTATAAAAACAAAAAAATCACAAAGAAACAAAAGAGTGAGTAAATTGGTTCAATAATATTTTTAATAATTACTGTAAATTACTTCCAATAGTATTTTTATATAATTGTTCAGATTAATATTCAACCTAAATCATTATCAATCTTATATTATAGAACCAACCTTCCACCGTTGTCTTGGTTTTTTACAAACTACAAAGAAATTAGAAACAAAGCTATGACAAGTTCACATAAGGTTTCAAAAGAGTTATTTGAGATGATATTCTTAATTCTATACACACATAAGGCTCCTTAACTTTTTGTTTTCTAATATTCAATTTGATTTTTATTTTTTTATGAGCTATTGTATGTTTATCATGAGCTATTGTATGTTTATCATGTATCATATAAATATATAAGATCATGTTTTAATGAGTCTAAGTCTCTTCATTCATCTATAATTATTATTATTATTCACTTCTTTAAGTTATTATTTTTCATTCATTCAAACATATATTTTTTTTAATTAAGTGATCTTATATTTCATCACCACAATGCAATATTGTTTCAAATATAAAATAATAGGAAGTGGGAATAAATATATTATTGAAATAATAGTTCAATATGAAGAGAATGAAAGGACTCTTATATATAATTATGATTTAATAGGTTATCAAAATGAAGAAAGTTTCAAATTTTAGGAGGTATAGATTTACACTATTGATATGTTTCAACCATGTAAACCAAGAAAGAATGAAATAGTAATCATTGAGTGTCTACATTTATTTCAGTAATTTGATATAACACATTTCGATAGAGTATATTGAAAACTGATTTAACGCAATGAGGGAGTTGCAATAATTTTAACAATGATAAAACATGGAGGCATTAGATACTTACATTGATTTCAGTAATGACATAATACAAAACAATAGGGTGCATTTATTTCAAAGATGGTACAATGAAAAATGATTTAGAACAATTAGTTGTATTGATTTCAATAATAACATAATGCAAAACAATAAGATGCATTAATTTTAGTGATGATACGATAAAAAATGATTTAAAATACTAAGTAGTTGTATTGATTTTAATAGTGATATAACACACACAAAAAAGTACATTGATTTCAATGGTACTACAATGGAAAATTATTAAGTTCATTAATTGAAGAAAGGATACCAAAGAAATTGATCCAATGCATTGATTTCAACACTGATATAGTGAAAATTATCAAATGAATCCAATGCATTGATTGCAACATTGATATAGTGCAAATTATCAAATGAAATGACTTTAACAATATCACAAAGCAAACCAATTTCAAAACACATATTATAAATTGAAGTTCTATACTTTGTTTGTTTGGGTGGGATTTATTTATTAGTATTTACACATTGAAACCATTATTAAGATATATAAAATGTTAAGATATATAGAATGCATTGATAGATATAATGCATTAAAATCAAAATCATGTAATAAAATGTACATAGAAATATGAGGAACATATAAGGTTGGAGAAAGAAACTATTAATATTGGAAAACCATTATTAAGATATATAAAATGTTAAGATATATAGAATGCATTGATAGATATAATACATAAAAATCAAAATCATGTAATAAAATGTACATATAAATATGAGGACATATAAGGTTGGAGAAAGAAACTATTAATATTGGAAAGTAATAGAGACAAAGTATGATCTTTACTACAATATTATATATCTTGGGTTAAAGGTTTGAACTTTACTACAATATTATATATTTTGAGTTAAAGGTTTGAATGGTTTTACAAATCAACTTCATTTTTCATGTGATTATGAAAAGATGAAAAGGCTAACATGTGTGGGTAAAAGAAAAAAAGAAGAAAACATATGAGATTGAGTACTATGTAATTGTACTAATACACATTTTCTATATCTTGTTTTCTACCTCCAAGTATGAGGTAGATGTGTAATTCCTTCCATGCCTAAGATGGACTTGACACATGGTATTTTGAAAAAATATTTCAATGTCAGCCATAAATAAAATATTTCAATGTCCATATTACTTAAAAAATAATTTTATATCAACTTCACATATATATAAAAGGATAAAGTAATTGAAAGTAATGTGTGTGTGTGCTCTCTACTTTGTAGTATGAGGGATCATCATCATCATCATCATCATCATCATCATCATATATATATATATAGAGAGAGAGAGAGAGAGACCAATGTAGGTCTATAATATATCATGGGCAGAGAGGGATCAAGTCCCTCCAGGTGAAATGGTTTTTCAATTAAAAAAGCTTGAAGAAATGTTTTAAAATTTGAGGGATTTGATCTCTCTCAGTGCATGATTAATCATGGAGTTAAGATGAATCTTAGTTAAACATTTCAATGGTGTGTTTCTCTGTGTGAGGGAGATGTGTAATTCCTTCCATATTGGACATGGACTTGACACTTGGCATATATATATATATATATATATATATATATATATATATATATATATATATATATATATATATAATTAATAGATCTATCCATACAAAGGAGGTTTCACCTTTTTTTGAAGTGAAAACATGAGGAAAGGTCTTAGATTGCCCTAAAATTAAGATTTGAAGTTAAGATGTATATTAGTTAAAACGTTTTAACCGTGTGTTGCTAATATGAGAGAGATGAGTAATTCCTTCTTTCTCAACATGTTGCTAATATGAGAGAGATGAGTAATTCCTTCTTTCTCAACATGAAGTGTGCGTGTATATATATATAGAGAGAGAGGAGAGAGTTAAAAGATGGATATTGGTCAAAACATTTTAATGATATATTTCTCAACACTAAGAAGATGTGTTTCATTCCATGTTCAACATGGAATTGACATGGATACATCTTAACTCCGGATCTATCTTGAGGTGCAAACCTTCCCTCAAGTTTTTCACTCTAAAAGAGGTTTTCAACTTGAGGACTTGAATCCTCTTGACTCTTGATAGATCCAAGTTAAGATGGATACTGCGGTTTATGTAACATTTACCGAGGCACGATAAATGCGGAGTTAAGATGAATCTACTTTGGTTTATCTTGCAATTCACCTTCTCCATCATTGAACATTGTTATTTTAAAACTCATCACCTTAATCCTTATGTAACTTTTGAATATAGTACTCTCTAAATTAAAAATGATACTTATCAAATTTCAAAAAAGTAAATTAAAATGTAAAACATATACATATAGATGATAATCTAAAAATTTTGATATAAAATCATCTTAACTCATAATATATCACGGAAGAAGAAATGAAATCATCTAAATACAAACATTTCCTCAAATTTTATAAACTCTAAAGATTCATTCATTCTTAAGATATGATAAACCCAAAATTCAAGAAAAATTTATAAACTCTAAAGATTCATTCATTCTTAAGATATGATAAACCCAAAATTCAAATGAATTTTTTACATTCTTAAAATACACCATCAAATTCAAATGGAGCTACCCCATATGCAAACTCCGCTCAGTAGTAGCGACATTGCTCTTTAATTGTGATAACCGTTAACAATAATCGCATACAAAATCGTATATCACAATAATTGCTCTTTAATTGTGATAACCGTTAACAATAATCGCATACAAAATCGAAAACGGGAGGTTTTCGAGGCTAAATGAAGCCGGTTAGAAGGATAGAAGGATCTAAAGCTTCTGCAGAGAAGATGTTTGATGGCCATTAATCGTGACGCCACGAATCTGATCAGTATGATCGATAGTCTCATGGTATTCTGTATGGGACTCTTCGATGATTCTGTTTCTTGCGGGCTGAACCCACCTGCCCTCGGAGTTCTTGATCAGTCCTTTGTTGGCATCTTGTCTCCAGAAAGGAGGAATCATGTAGTATTCCTTTAAAAAATCGCACGACTTATTCACCATAGCGGGATCACGACCCGACGACAGATGGAAGCTCTGTCCATTCTGTATGGGACTCTTCGATGATTCTGTTTCTTGCGGGCTGAACCCACCTGCCCTCGGAGTTCTTGATCAGTCCTTTGTTGGCATCTTGTCTCCAGAAAGGAGGAATCATGTAGTATTCCTTTAAAAAATCGCACGACTTATTCACCATAGCGGGATCACGACCCGACGACAGATGGAAGCTCTGTCCTTGCCCATGGTATCCATCCAGAAGGTGGAGAAGGGCCTCCAGATTATGAAGGCAGGAGAGATCGTTCGTGGGCTTCAGAAACGGAGAATGCGTGTGATCAAGAGCCAGCTCCACCCCGACGTGACAATAACTCCACGGAAGCTTATCGATCCACTGTTTCATCATCTGGAACTTCTCGTTGAACAGAATCCCGGGGACCTTTGGCACGCTATCGTGCATGTTCACCACTCTCAGAAACCTGAGCCCCAGCTCCTCGCACCGCTCCTTGAAAGCAGTGTTGCCCACCCTCGGCCCCGCGAACGAGAACACCGTTATGGGAATCGAATCCACCGGATAGTCGATACCCGAGCAGTTTAACCCCATCTCTGCGATATCGTAGGCGCTAAGCATTGCCAGTGCGCTTCCCAGGCTGTGGCCCGTGATCGTTATGCTCAACTTCTCGCCTTTGTACTTCTGCAGCAGACGCCTGAGCTCCGACATGACTTGATCCCGTGCGCTGCTTTCACAAAACCCACAGTCCCGTTCCCTGGTTGTGTACAGATCCAAGAACCCCGACTCGACCTTAACGTCGGGATGGGGATGCATGTAGTTCAATCCCGCGGGCCTCAAATAATCCATGAGGTCCTCGATCCACTAGAGATACGTCACCGTTCCTCTCCATGCGATCACGATATCCCGTCGCCCGAGCCTCTTGATCTCCTTCTCGTCCGTGGTCACGGCTATGAAGCCCATCCAGTTGGCGTGACTGCTCCAGAGCTTCTTCACGCGGGGACTCTGGAAGAACCCTGGCAGATTGATGTTCGAGGTCGCGTAGAGATACTTGGTCACTTCGTAGCCGTAATCCGACATCCCAGCGCCTTGGAAGAGCTGCCTGCGACTATACTTGCAGCTACCGTAGTACTTGGAGAAGGGATCGAAGTCGAAACCGTCATAACAGGCCTGGGCGAACTCTCCATACCTGATTATCTCCTTTCGCAAAATGTCGCTCATGGGATCAAGCAGCCCTTCCCATTTGTTGGCACCCTGAATTTCCCTCCATATGTCCGCCAGTTTCCTCTCTGGCTTTGACGTCTCGGCGATACTGAGCACCTTTTTCTCTTGGACATCTAGCGTGATCGGCAGGGACTCCATCGCTACGCTTCTGATGGGCGGAGTCCTTTTCATCGTGGCCAGACCTCGACGACAATGAGTGGGCTTCCTAGCACGATTAATCCATTGCTGATCTTGCCAAATTAGCTGCTGCAAGTCCAAGAACGCCGAAAGGGCATGGGAGCGTATCGTACCGAGATTCGAAACTTGAGAAGCCCGGGAAGAGGAAGTTAAAGGCGCTGCAAAGGGTCTGGTTATTGCACGAGAATTCATGGCTGCAAGCGAAGAACTGATGTCCGATGATGAGTACCAGATGGGCTCGAGCACTACTATTTATTCTAACGTTGTGGAACGACCATGGTCTCTCACGAAAACTTCGTTTTTTTGAAGATGCTGGTCGGTAGAAAAGAAAGTCAAAAACAATGACATTGAATTGTTGACTAGCAATCATATCATTTCGATTTTCCGCCATCTGACATTCGGAGAATTTTACCCTTTATTACTATGCTCGGATCATTTACGCGGCGCCGAGGAGCGTATCCCAAAAAAATCGGAGGTGCATAAATGTCTCACTGTAATTTTATCTTATCAAACTAACTTTTGACACTCTGTCTCACTGTAATTTTATCAAACTATAATTTGACATTGTGTCTCACTGTAATCACTTCCTTTTATCTTCTCTCTTCTTATTAAATTTAAAGTTCGTATAAATTCTTAGAAAATATATAAATACAATATATTTTAAAATAATGACATTGGTTATAAGTGACTTGTAAGGTAAAATTTTGAGTTCGATTTACTCATGTTGGGATAAATAAACCATAATCATAATCGAAACTTTAGTTTGTTCCGTGGCCCCATCATATTCAAAAAGGAAACGAAGACTTAAAAAAAGAATATCAAGTTTGTGGCTTTCTTCCTTTCAAGGAAGGTCCTTACATATAAGTGATATTAACTTATCTTGAACGAGTGTCCACATGAAAAATGTAAGTGATATCAACTTATCTTGAACGAGTGTTCACATGAAAAATGTAAGTGAAATCGAGTGAGTGCCCACATTAAAAGCCTTTAAATAGAATTTACTCTAAAATATCTACTCTTGATTCAATTTAATATACCATATTTGAGAAAGGACTTGTTTGAAAAAATCTAGAAGGTTCGAAGGATTTGTTTGATTAATGCAATTTAATATACCATATTTGAGAAATTCTAAAGTATGAATAAGTATTATTGTTCATAGATTTTTCTTAATTTATATTGAAATTTAATAATGTGTTTAACAATGTGTTGTTGTTTATATAATAAAAAAAATCAATTAATTGGGGAGGCAAGAAGTTAATCTTTTCATGAGTTTTGGGTTATTCTACAAATAAATATACAGAGGCAAAGAAGAGCAATATAAAGAAATCATCATAATTGGAGACTCAAAGTTGGTTATAAAAGAATTGAGAAATATAAGTATGTGCAAATCAACAGAGTCTACAAAGAACCTTCCAAAGAATTGTCAGAGAAAAGAAATCATCATAATTGGAGACTCAAAGTTGGTTATAAAAGAATTGAGAAATATAAGTATGTGCAATCAACATAGTCTACAAAGAACCTTCCAAAGGATTGTCAGAGAAGGGAAATTTTTCATAAAATCGAATACTATCACATTTTTCCAAATCAGAATAACAAAGTTGACTCTCTAGTCAAGGAAGCAAGGAACTTAGCATGAAGAAAACTCTTGAAAAATGGTGTGATTTCAACTCAATTTCTACCTTAAGGAATGTGCTTTTGGACCATTTTTTTTAAATGAATCAATTAGTTAAGAATCTCATGCATATGTCACCACCTAGGTAAATGACACCCCTCTACCCTCCAATTATATTTGAAGTCCACATCTGGCTCTCCTCTCGTTTGGCACACGATTCAACACTAAAAGTTCACCCAGCTTCAATTATTTTCAAATGTCAGAGATCTCCTCCCTATTCTCATCCGTCATACGCCATGACCTTCACGTGCAACTCCAACGTGTCCAGCCTCTTGGTGTTCTATGACATCCTCTTTTTTTCTCGACTATTTGTATTTATGAGAGAAGTAGGAGCTCTTTGGTTTTATCTTGAGTTTGGTATTATGTGCCCTTTTCATCTCCTCATCTGGAATACGACGACCCTTTGCATGCAATTCTGCGATAGTTATAAATTCACATGCATTGGGAAAGTGAATTTCATGTGGAGATAGAGTAAATCGATATGTTAGTGCCCCACCTGTGAAATGTAGGAAATCCAAGATACTCTGGGGAATCAAGGCCACAAGATGGAGCCGTAGAAGGTTAAAAATTTTCAGCTTGAGGACAAACTCCAGGAACAAGTTGAAAGGCGAGACCATGAGATAACAATGATTCTAAAATTAGTGAATGGGTAGGCTTTCCAAATCCATTCGCTCCAATGTGCCAACAATGAACTCATGCATACCTTAATTCGGGGGCATCACTACCAAACAACAATTCGAAAGAATTCAGTAATCTCCATGATCTGGATTATTTTTGCAACGAAATGAAAGTAAAGATATTACAATGAAATACACATAAAAATTGTCAGAAACAAAGAAATACAACAATACATTATTTTTATTAATAAATGTACATAGACTATAAAAATACAAAGTGAAAGACTCGCTATAATGGTGGCAACTTTATATCTTAGAAGAGATGTGACGGTTACGCTCATTCGCAAGAACATGATTACATTGAGGCTCTAAGGGCCTTTTTATGATAAACATGAATGTCAAAACCCTAGGAGATGAAGCGTCAAAAGTCATGTGGGCCTCGTTGGGGTAAGTTAGTACATTAGCTTCTCGGGGTCATAACTTTTGCATAAGATCTTCGTTTTAGGCATGTGATAGTTTGTTGGAAAGGTCTTTTAGAAAACTACACATTATGCCATCAAACTCTAACTTTGTCTACAGTTTGACTGTGGCAAGCCAAGAAAACATTGTTTAGAGCCCCAAAACGACTCGGGAAGTACAGAAAGATGTACTAACATGAAAATTTCCAAAATAAGCCAGTTGGAATAGGTGGGCGGCCACCAATATCCACCTGGATGTTGTGTAGGGCTTCAAAACATCCCTGTAAGTGCAAAACCCACAATTACAAAGGAATGTCCCCATTATAAAGAAACATTTTGAACTGAAAACTGTCTTGATGAGCCAATTGGAATTTGGAACAGGTGGGTGGCCACCAATATTCACCTGGATCAATCCTCCCCCCTTAGGTAGCAATGGTATCCATTGCGTTGAGTGCCCGAGGAAGACGAGAAGGCGTTTTCTGAGTCTTAATCTTGGTGCACTATGTGCCTTGTTGGAGAAGTTGTGTTGCTTGGTTTGTGGAAAGTTGTCATGAACCTATTGTTGGTAGGGTTGAATCTATTCCACCAACCTGTTGTCTCTAGGCGTGACGGGGCATTGTGTAGGCACCATTGTAGCTAAAGAAACAATATATGTTTTCTCTTCTACAATCTGCTTCTGCTAGATAGAAGGTGTTAAGGCTGCAATGGCTGTAGTGGCCTTTTGTGCATCCTTTGAACAGGCTGTGAAGATGTTGAATTTTGTAGTATGAGAGATTATCTTGCAACATTGTTTTGGTGGAACAGTAGTCGGAACTACCTCTGGTATCCTGTAGATTTGACCCCCCAGAGTAATGATGAAACGACAGGGTCGAGACTCATAAATAACATGATATTTCCACATATATGGTTAGCCCAAGACAACATCACAGACATCAAGAGGGGAAACATCACACATTATCTCATCCTTGAAGGGTTGGATGCCATAAGATAGGTGACACTGCTGGTTGACATGGAGATCTCGTCCCTGGTGAAGCCACTCGATGTTGTATGGATACGGGTGTGGTGTTGTCGACAACCCCAATTGTTTGATGACCTCAACTAAGATGAGGTTCTTTTGGCTACAGCTATCGACAATGAAATGCAACGGGGTCCCCTTCACCCACATCTATGAATGGAAGGGGTACTCCCCCTCTTCAAGATCTACTAGTTCTTCTGGTTGAATTGTTGTGGTCGCGACAATAACAATAGGGTTTCCATCGATGATGTGTATGTATTCAATATTTTCTAGATCATATTTTGAATCAGGGTTCGGCTCCTTATCTTTGACCTCGACCACCAATTATTGTTTCGAGCAACATTCATCAATGTTGTGCCAAGGGCTTTTGCGGAATTCGCACCACTTCCCAGTGTCATTCTTCGTCTTTCCTTTACCCTTATTTTCATTTGTCTTGAACTGGTTTTCAGAAGGCTATTGGTTAGGGTCATCTTTACCATGCTTTGGTTGTTGCATATTTGCATACCTTAACTCCCATTTGTTCTAGTGCCTGAATTTCTGCTCGATTTTGATAGCATATCGATAGGCATCTCCCAATGATGAGATGTTTAGGAAATCCATTTCGGTTTGGATGTACCTAGCCCTATGGTATTTTAAAAACATATGTCGCTCAGAGTCTTTGATACCCAACTTGGTGCGCAAGGTATGGAAATTATTTGTGAATTTCGGCACCGTTTGGCTCTTCTCTTACTGTAGTGTGGTCCATCTCATGTACCGGTCTTCATAGTTATTAACAAAGTAGTATTGTTCCTTGAACACATCCACAAAAAAATCACAAGTGGGCTCGGCCCCATATATTCCAGATCCCTCCATGGAACCTTTCTCCCAGTAAGTTTCCCACCAATGTTTGACATGGGGGAGAGCCTTGAGGAGTGCAAAGGTGATATTTTCCCTGTCAGAAAAATTGTGAACAGAGAAATAATCTTCTAGCAGAGTCAACCATTTTTCTAAGGCATCTGCATCTATCTGACCTTCAAATATAGGAATATCAAAATTAACGTGTACCTTGAAGGGAGAGGTTCCTCCAAAGTGGTCGCTTGATGAAGATGTTTCTGTTGCTATCAGCAGGCGTTGAAGGAATTGGGAAAATTTCTCCATCATGTTGTCCCTCTGTCATGCAAGAGAGTGCTTAAGAAACATGTTAATAGAATCTTTTTCTCCATTGTTTTCTTTTATGTCGCCATAGAGGGTTTCTTGGGTGTGCGAGAGCGATTTTCCTCAAGAGAGACAAGCTCGAAACACAACTTGCTATACTTGGACCTCTTCGGGGACATGCATTGAAAAATGATCAAGAGCAGCCTACTCTGATACCACTGATCCAGATTATTATCATAATTAAATGAAAGCAAAGATATTACAATGAAATACACATAAAAATTGTCGAAAACAGAGAAATACAACAACGCATGATTTCTATTAATGAAAGAAATGTACAGAGACTGTAAAAATACAGAGTGCAAGTCTTGCTAGAATGGTTGCAGGTTTATCTCTGAGAAGAGATGTGACAGCTATGCTCATTCTCAAGAAGATGATTACAATGAGGCTCTGAACGCCTTTTTGTGATAAACATGAATGCCAAATCCCTAGACATCCAAAAACCTAACCCTAGGAGATGAAGTGCCAAAAGTCATGTGGGCCCCGTCATAACTTTTTCATATGATCTTTGTTTTAGGTGCGTGATAGCCCGTTGGAAAGGTCTTTTCAAGAACTATGCATTATGTCGTCAAACTCTAACTCTGTTTACAGTTTGATTGTGGCAAGCCAAGAAAACACTGTTTAGATCCCCAAAACGGCCCTGGAAGTACAAAAAGATGTATTGACATGAAAAATTCCAAAATAAACCAATTGGAATAGGTGGGAAGCCACCAATATCCACCTAGATGTTGTGTAGGGATTCAAGACAGCCCCGTAAGTACAAAACCCACAATTACAAAGGAATGTCCCCATTATAGAGAAACGTGTTGAACTAAAAACTGTCAAAATGAACCAGTTGGAATTTGGAACAGGTGGGTGGCCACCAATATCCACCTGGATCACTCCATAGGTCCCATTGCAATGTAACAAGAAGATCAATATCTCCAACTCAAAAAGGGACAGATAACTAGTGCAGATCACAGGAAGTGGATACCACTCTCAATCTCTATTAGGCATGTTCCATGTTTTGAAAAGTTGTTTATCTGTTAGACTCCTTATTGTTAGGTAGCGGAAGAAAAACATAGAAAAATAACCAGAGCATCAACAAGCAATATTAAACCGAGAACAACAAACCACACAATTGATAGAGCGATTTATGTGGAAACCCAATACGGGAAAAAACCACGGGCAACGATAATCGATATTTTTATTATCCAAGGGAGAATTACAATAGCCAACCCAAACATACAACCATTCTCTCCTCTCATACACATAATCACCTCAATATTGTGTCTTTCTCTCACACACTCACTACACATTGCACTCTCACCTCTATGGGTATGCTCGTATATATAGCATCTCTTAACCAATTAGACTGAGTTATTATAATTAGATCCACCAGTTACACAATGTTAGCACTAGAAGTCACCTCCTGATTGGAGGGGAGGTAAGCCCAGTACCCATCAGTTTGTATGTCACAATGAATAAATTTAAAGGGGGTTGAATGAGCGCAGACTCAAGATGATATCGTTCTAACTCAAAAAACCAGACCAGCATGCACAAGCAGGTGAGGTCTTGATTCAACTTCAGTCAGTAAGTTGGAGTAAGGGTGAGTAGGAGGAAGACTTTGGTGAGAAAAATGTAGAGGTCCATATGCAAAGTTCCCCCAAGATTTTTATCCAATATCTTGACAATAACATACCAAACTTGGGAGGAACATCAGCCACTACAATGTCCATGACCACACTTTTCATGGGCAATTGAAACAAGGTCACAACCAGATCTTTGATGACCCCAAGACACTTCACTTTCCTAGAGTCAAAAGAATATAAGTCATGGTAGGCTTTTGTGATTTCTAATCCAAGTTCATCCATGATTGCTTTGGGCATGAGATTGTGAGATGCCCCTGAGTCCATCAAACAATTATGCAGCACCTTATCATGTATTTTTAGTGATGTATAGAAGGGAGGGGATGAATCATCTCTATCTCCTATCAAAGGACCTAAGATGACTACTAGCTTTTCATCCTGAAGATTAATTGAGTCAGTGGAATTTGAGTAGGATTCGGGCAACAACATTTTGGAAAGACATTTTTTAACTTCTTCAATTTTTATCAGTTCCGAAAATGGCACAGGGATTTTGATTTTTTTGGATCTCATTTTCATAACTGAAGGAAGGTGGAGATTTCAGAATCTCCTTGACTTTTGCGATAGGATCCTCAACCAAAACCGGGGAGCTTTGAGCAAATTTCTCTTTGTTTCCAACTGTCACAACCTTGGCAGATTTTTCTGTATTTTTGGGCTGATCAGAAGCATTAGTCTTTTCCCCTTTCTTTTTAGATCTCAGATCATATCTACTAGGATTCTCTTTTGCCTTCTCTCCCTTACTTAATTCATTTATTTGATTATCCATTAAGGACTTCTCATATGTAGATTGGGTTAAGTGAGGGGATGGAGGGGTGTCACCCAAGCAATGGATCTCAAGATCATCTTCTTCATCTTCTCCTTCCTCGTCAGCCAAAAGGTTGTTTTGTAAGGGAGTTTGGATATTTTGGTCATCCCTTTCCTTGTTTCTGGGATCTCTTGTAATATTCTGAGGAGCATTATTAGGTCTCCTGAAACCACCTTCGTTATCAACATTTTGTGTATTTCTATAGGTTTGTTTTCCCTCAAACTTTAACTTTTCCATGTCAGCAGAAAGACATTTTACTAATTTGGTAAGTTCATCAACTTGGGGGTGGACAATAGAGGAATCAGAGGTTGAGGCTTAAGTTCTACTCTTTCTCATGTCCTTATCAGATTTCCCTCTAAGTTGATCAGATGCAACTATGTTAGATTCTACCTCCATGATTGCATCTTTCATATGAGCTAAGGAGACAGATCTCCTTTCTCTCAATAAAAGGCAAAAATCAGGGTCAAAATCACTAACATAGGTGATTTTGGCAGAGGTTTCTGTAGGCTTTATCTTAGGAGGGATCTTATTGTACATTTTGTTGAATCTTTGAGAGAAATCAAAGACAGACTCTTCTTTCCTCTTTAGGGATCCAAATTCTGTGATATAATACAAAAAGTCCTTTTTGTCCCCCCACTGTCTCAGAAAAACATCATCTAAAGCCTCAATCTCGATGATAGATCCAGGTGGCAAAGCCCTAAACCACTTCCTAGCCTCACTATCAAGGATATGAACAAAAATCCTCATCCATACATATTCATTCTCAATGGCATGGTTGTCTGTATAACTATAAAAGGCTTCAAGATGTTCTTCTGCAGTTTTGTCTCCCTCGCCTGTGAACTTGGGCAATTGCTTAAGGTAGCCATTCACTGGCAGAGAATTCAGAGGCTGAGGCAGGACAAGAGGGGCATACCTAGCAGCTATTATAGATTCCATTCTAGTTTTGGGGGGATTAGCTCCTACCATTTGTATGTGAACTGGAGGAGAACCCAGAGGAGTTGGAGTTGGGCTATGTGAAACTGGGACAGTGTTCCTGGGAGGTGAAGACAAGGTGCTTAAGGGAACAGAAGTCTCCCCTTCTGCAACTGCAGCAACTCTAATATGAGGAGGAGTAGGAAAGTCTCCTAAGGTCAAAGCTCTCTCCTTCCACTTCACAACTTCGGGGGAGAAAGCGGTGTCAAAGCTCTCTCCTTTCAAACCAAGAATAGGAGGGGAGAAATCGGCACGAAAGCTCCCAAAACTTAAATTTCTTGAAACTCCGACAGTTTGTATAATAGGAGAATCATAAACAGCTACTGGAGTTTGTAAATAGGGATTATGCAAATTATCAGAAAAACTTGGTACAACAATGGAGGTACCTATTTGAGCAGTCTTTCCCTTTCTGATAATTTCCTCTGGTTCAACTTCAGTGGTTGCTAGAGGCAGCAGTGAAGTGGACCTCATGTGTCTGCCTTTAGGAGCCAGAACTGAAACAGTGGAGTCGTCAGGTGCACAATTGAAAGCTTTAATGGTTTTGATACCTGATGCACCTTTAGAATCATAAGCTTCTTTGTCGTTCTATCCCAGGGGAAAGTTTTCAATTCGTTCCCCGACAACGACACTAGAAATGTTAGCACTAGAAGTCACCTCCTGATTGTAGGGGAGGTAAGCCCAATACCCATCAGCTTGTATGTCACAATGAATAAATTTAAGGGGGGTTGAATGGGCGCAGACTCAAGATGATATCGTTCTAACTCAGAAAAGTGGACCAGCATGCACAAGCAGGTGAGGTCTTGATTCAACTTCAATCAATAAGTTGGAGTAAGGGTGAGTAGGAAGAAGACTTTGGTGAGAAAAATGTCGAGGTTTATCGTGAACATCAGGTCTTCCAGCAGCCTAAGGAAGAAAAAATTAAACACAAGATCCTCTTGGATTCAAATTTCAAGGAAACTAGAAGAAATCATAACAGCATTACAACCAAACATTCATCATAATACAATCACAACAATTCATGTGAATCGGTCATTCATGAACTCTCTCAGTATCAGAGGAAAATAAGATGGAATAAGAAAGCTGACTTAGATTAAACAATAAGTCTCAAATCTTGTTACATAACCAGAAAACCAGAAGCTTCATCAAAAGTTTACAATACGGGAGCCTAGCTCAACCATCGACCTGAACAAAATATCAAAATTGTCTATATATACTAAAATGTTGCAACCACCAGGAATGTGATCAAATCACTGCCTTCAAAGCCTTCAGTCGGCGCCCACTCTGTCAGGATGTGCAGACCTCACGATGTCAAACACGAGCCAGGCGTAGTTGCTTTACAGGAAAAAATTCCCATAAGGAAGCTTCGGATCGTAAGTGTGCCTTCATGGCTTCCCTCTGCAACGTTTTCCATTTATGGGATGAGGCGAGGCCTCAACTGTTGCCCACAATCTTTAATATTTGTCTTCATTGGGATTAGGACTGGGCCCGACACCCATAATTGTTCTCGGACGGTGCTAATGACTTCTGTGAGTCCATCATGACGCCTTGAGGCCATGAATGAGTCCATCATGACACCTTGAGGCCATGAATGGTCTTTATCTGTGATTAATGTGAGTTTTGCAGGTGGTAGTGTGATAGCATATGCACAGGGGTGATGTGGAGCGAGGTGCTTGGTGAAAATTTGCATGGCCCAATGAGTGAGCGACGACCATGTGGAAGGAAGCGATTAGGGGAGTGGAGGCTGGGACAAGGTTGTGGTAGCAAGGGAAAGGAAAAGGTGGCAGAGGAACAAGGGAGGTGTGATAGACGGGGAGGAGGTGATGTGTAAGGGAGAGTGGAATGTGAGTGGGACAGGTGTAGGGAGGTGAGAGGAGGTATTGGGAAGGGAGATGTGATAGGTGGAGAGAGTGTGCTTGAGCTGCTTAGGCCTCCAATATTTTTTGTTTTCCTTGTGGAAATCATGGGCAGAATGCCACATGATTTACACCATAATGCTCTTGAGGGTAAACCTCAATTTCTGTTTGATTCTTAAGAAATGAAGTGCAGATCCTTGTATTAACACACAATATGTCCACAAAAAAGTGTATGCATGAGCATTCCTAATATAGTTACATGCATGTGTATGTGACCGCATGGGAAATTAGTGAGCTCTACTGCAACCCCTTTTTAATTCAAAATTAACCATTATTTTTTTTAATCAATTAAATCTAATTCAATTAAATAATATTACAATAATAAATATAAAACTTTTTCCAATTACATATGAAAATTATTATAAATTTAAAAAATTAAAATTAATCTCATTATATCCATTTTATAATAAATTAAAAAAATTAAAATTAATCTCATTAAATTCTTTTAGAATTACAAGTTAATTTGGTACCTCCAAATCTTTCGTCCAATAAAAGTTAGCGTCCTCATCCTTTCATTCAATCAACGAGAAAGTTCTATGAAGCCGCACGACGCGTAACTCTTGGTCTTTCTAAAAGGTGAATTTATAGACGTCATCTTATTAGCACAATATATAAAAATGTTATTATTTAAAAATAACTTTATTAATATAATTTTATATTATTATTAAAAAAATAGAGTTCTGTATTTTCTTCTTATCTAAGATCACACCCGATATCATATATCACTCGTTTACTTTCCTAGTGCCATTTCGCTTCGTGTGCCCTCCGTTTACTTCAAAGTCTCTAAGACCGTTGACTCCGTTTTCTCTTGGGCGTCTCCCTTCCTCGCAACTATCAAGTTGATGATTCTCGAAGATTGTTGACTTTGTTTTTTTTTCTCTTTCTTCTTAACAAGTTGTTATTTGTTATTATCACTAACACAGTCACATAATTAAAAGGTTGATAAGATGAAAAGAATATATTAAATTTTATTATTGATTAACAAATAAAAGGTTGAGCTTCATTTATTTGGTATTAATATTTTAATTTTTGTTAATCACTTACGTGGACCCTCCTAGCTAAGGAAGACTACTCGGTCAACTGGTGAATTTTTTTTTTTCTTTTTGTTACAGTGTGTGCGCGTGTGCAGAAGAAACATCCCCCTAGACTCTATGTCAACCTTGAACCAACAGGACGCAAGTAAGACGGTCAAGGCAGTCCTGATCGAACTGACCGGAGCATGGCATAATAGCGACAAGAAGCAAAGCCGAGAATGAGGCTGGGACAACAAAGGCTGATGACGAGACACCGCAGTTAGGCGACAACAAAGGCTACAGGCAGAGACAGACACCACGGATTAGGCACAGTACTGTCACAGAAGGAAGGATCCGTCAGTAGAGTCGCAGTAGTGGAACTGTGCCTTTAAACAGCCCGAGACTACTGATACGGCTCAGAATGTGTCGTATCAAGAGTCTCGGGCTGTTTAGCAATCATTTAGCTATCAAAGTAATTTTAAAATATAATTAGGTAAATGTAAAAAAGTAAACACATAAACGTATGTCTTTATAATAGCTAGAAAGTTAATGATTGAAATCACAGCGATTTATTTTGTGTGACTACTAAGAATATTCCAGCCATATTTAATCGTGTCCATAGAAAACTTATTAAACACTAAACTCCTATTAAATCTGCCCATTATCAATAGATATACGCTTTTAGACATAATAATAAATAATTAAATTGATGTATGAGATTTTTTCGTTTATGAGTTGATTTAAATATATGATTTTTTTTAAAGAAATATATATTTTTAGCCATAAAGTTCACTCATTAAATCTATATAATGATAGTGAAATCAATTAAAACATATGTTTCTTATTCCAAGTCAATACTTCTTATTCCAAATCATATACATTATGTAAAATTATTACGCACTTGTGTTAAGAAGCAATTTTACTATAATTAAAATTGATTATAATGACCCATACTAAAAATTAGAGGTTTTGATATCCATTGTTTTAATATTACTCATTTAAATTAAAGTGATTGAAAATGTATTTAGTTTTTTAATATTCAATTAATTAATAACTATCACATTTGATATTTTTACTTTACAAAGTTGATTTTACTAACAAATTTTTTTTAGTATTTGGTAGTAAATTATTATTATTATTATTATTATTATTATTATTATTTTCACGAGAGTATATCCATTTAGACTTTATTAAACCTAGGTTATATCAATTAGTATGATAGCATACCAACCTATATATAAATATTATAGATTGATATATGATATTATATTGACAAATATTTATTTAGAACAACATCAATCACATTTAATATCTATGTTATGATTTGGAAATATGTCAACCAATTTCTTCATACTGTTACATGCTCATGCATATAAATATGTTCATGTGCATGCATCCAATCTATTTATGAAATGTTTGTGTAACTATGTGATCTATTCATGATTAGTTTGTGTAACTGAGTGATAGATGTTATATATGCAATCATACCCATAGAGGTGTGAGTGCAATGTGTAGTGAGTGTGTGAGAGCAAGACACAATATTGAGGTGTTGTGTGTATGAGAGGAGAGGATGGTTGTATACATGGGTTGGCTATTGTAATTCTCCCTTGAATAAAAGAATATCGATTATCATTGCCCGTGGTTTTTTCCCTCATTGGGTTTCCACATAAATCACTATGTCAATTGTGAGTTTGTTGTTCTTGGTTTAATGCGTATTTGATCTTGCTCGTTTATGCTCTGGTTGTATGCTATGTTTTGCTTTCGTTGCCCAACAAGTGGTATAAGAGCTTAGAGTTGAAAGAGCAGAGAGTGAAGGAGAAGATCCAATAAGGAAACCTCAACATCATAAGCAATGGTGGTCAGAGGTCGATCTATAGAAGGAGGGAAAGATCAGAAAGGTACATCCAGGTCTAAGTCAAAAGACAGTAAGGGTAAGGAAAAATGTTGGTTTTGTGGCAAATATGAGCATCTCAAGAAAGATTTTTGGAAAATACAACAAGCATCCAAACAAGACTCCACAAAAGAAGCAAATTCAACTACAAGTATGGTTGATGAAGTTTTTTCTATCTGTTGTGTCTCTCCACCTTGTTCACATAGAAAGTGCAGGGTGATGATGGTTGAGTCACCGTGATAATAATAATAATAATAATAATAATGTATTTACTTTGGAGTTGTAGAAATTATTGATTGCATGTAAATGGGCATATGTATGTAAGACCTGGATAGGCATGTGTACCTCTAGTTTATCAAGTCACCTATGAAAAGTCTAGACATAGATTTAGGTAGATTGAATATGTGGGGGGGCATGTATGTTGGGTTAACCTTGACTCGATGAAAGATTTAATGAGTTAAATCTGTTTTTAGGTCAAAGAAGGTGGTTTTTCGACTCCATGTGTTTTGGGTATCCCGTGGTATTGTGTCCATGGATTGCATGTAATGAATCCTATAAAAGGCTTGGTGAACTCCATTGTAAATGGGCCTAGAGGTAAGCAGTGAAGGCTTACTTGGTCGGTTTGGCTGGATTTGGTCAAGGTTGTTCGAATACAAAGTTTGAGGTGGAGCAGTGTGTCCAGTTTAGAAAGGTGGGTATGTAGAAAGGTTGATGTGTTGGCATGTCAATCAAGTGTCTGAGAATATATGATGAAGGTAAGTTCATATCCATGGAACTTGGAAAGTATTGCAAGGAAGTTGGGATCGAATAGGCATGTTCAATAATGCCAAGTTGCAGTAATAGTTGTGGACAAAAGCGGTTGTGCTATATGGTAACTCGATCACCATCGGTTGAAAAATACAGGAAGATTCAGGAAGAGGTATGAACATGTCATCTGGTAATTATTCAAATGTGAAATTATTCGGTTGTGATGCTTATGTTTTTTATCAGCGGTCTAAGTAGGACTCAAATCAAACAGGTAGATCTTTGATATGGTGATGATGTTAAGGGATGCAGACTGTGGGATCCTACTACCCACAGAATCGTCATGGATAGCGATGCAGTGTTTGATGTATCTCCTTTTATAAAATCAAACATAGTAAAATATGAAAGGTTCAAAGCATGAATGGTAGCAGAAAGGTATTTGGAAGGTATTGATTTCCATGAAAGTTTCTCACCAATTATTAAAATCTTGTTTCTATCATGTTGCGTTAGCACTGGTTGTGATACTACAACTAGATGTTAAAATTGTTTTACATGGAGTTTTTTGGATAAGGGGATGTATATGGAACAATCAGAACGGTTAGTTCAGAATCACAACAGGAGATTTGTTTGCAAACTCAAAAATCATTGTATGGCTTGAAGCATGCTAGGAAAATGGTACAAGATGTTTGATTCCTTCATGGTGAGCCAAATTATACAGGAAGTAGGAAGTGAGTATAACCATTGTATTTATGGTATATTCATTATCTTGGTGTTATATGTTATGCTTGTTGCAAGCACAAGCATGGTTGAGGTCAACAAGTTGGCTCAGTTGGTTAGGATGTTTGTTATGAAGGATCTGAGAGCAGCAAAACTAAATCTTGGGCATGGAAATACAAAGAGACGGGAAATATGGTAAGCTTGGTTATCACAACAGAGGTATGTAGTGAAGATACTCAGGAAATTCAGTATGAATAATGTGAAACCGGTAAAATCCCTTTGGCTTTCCATTGTAATTTCTCTTCGGGTTTATGTCCTAATTGATGAAGAAGAAAAGGGTTATATGTATCGAGTATTATATGCTAGTAGGAAGTTTGATGATTGCAATGCGGAAATGGTCAACATTTCACATACAGTTGGTGTTGTCAGTAGACACATGGAAAAACCAGATCAAGAGCATGGAAATGGGTGCTTCAAACACAGAAGCACAAGTATCACCTATAGTGGTTGCAATGATTTGGTCTGTGGTTATGATTCATGAGATTTGGACTAGCTCATTGATTTATTAGACATGTTACTGATGGAGACAGAATATCCCATGCTGGAGTGAATCGTGCAGGCAAGTTCACGTAACGGTATTGTCAGAGAAGTTGCAGAGTTGTGATGGTGTTTGTCTTCTCTTGGCTTGCAGAAAAAGTGATGAATTAATTAAGGGCATGATATATCAGGTAAATTGTTTTCAAAGTAGAGATTGTTGGAAACATGCCAACGAATTTCCTCATGCCGTCACATGCACATGCATGCAGCTATGTTAATGTGCATGCATGTAATCTATTTATGAATTGTTCATGTAACTATGTGATCTATTCATGATAATTTTGTGTAACTGAGTGATAGATGTTATATATGCAAGCATACCCATAGAGGTGTGAGTGCAATGTGTAGTTAGTGTGTGAGAGAAAGACACAATACTGAGGTGTTGTGTGTATGAGAAGAGACGATGGTTGTATGCCTGGGTTGGCTATTGTAATTCTCCCTTGAATGAAATAATACCGATTATCATTGCCCGTGGTTTTTTCCCTCATTGGGTTTCCACATAAATCACTGTGTCAATTGTGAGTTTGTTTTTCTTGGTTTAATGCGTGTTTGATCTTGCTCGTTTATGCTTTGGTTTTATGCTATGTTTTTCTTTCGTTGCCCAACATGATTAACATATAAACAACAAATATTGTCATGCCATGCATTTATTCATGTATATTGACAAGATATTGCATGGACACATCGATTGCAATATATATTGGTTGATAAGTATTGTTCCTTGTGTGCCAAGTTTTATTTTGTATGACTAATCTATTTTTCATGTGCCAACCTACATCATATTAAAGCTTTCACATTCACTAATATAAGTAATTAATTTTCATCAACCTTTCGTGTTAGATTTTGCCAATAAATACCCACACTATATTGGTTGGTATGATATACTCACTAATAAATTATCCAATATAGAGCAATTTTAGTAACAATATCTATATCCCTAAATTTATGCCCCTGACTCCCCCTCTCCCTTTGTATTTTTCAACTAATTAGTTGTGCATGCTCAATGATAACAATTAGTAGTATTGACCAATGGCTATAGGTATTAAGTCCTAAAGATTGTTCAACATTGTTAATTAAAACACATTTGATTTCATGGAATTTGTGTTTTGCAATTTTGTTAAACTCACAAGACAAGGAAAACACCATTTATCGAAGTTTTTTAGTATTACAAGATTGGGCAAAAATTTCAAAAAAACATTTTCTTTTGATAGCAATGGTTTTAGCAGATGTTCACTATAACTAAAAATTATGGGCAGTCAAAGGTCGTAACGAAGGGGTTTTTTTGTGTGCTTAAAATAGCAAGGTGCCCCAGTGCACAGATTTGTGATATGCATTCGTTTGATTTATATATATTAAAAACATTAATGCATATTATATACATAAATTGCATCGGTGCGCATAATATATTTTTGAAGCACCAATGCATATAATATATTTTTAAAGCACAGGTTTGTATTATATGACTATGCACTAGTGTGTATTATATATTGAGCATCGATGCATATATGTCCTTGTGCACCATGAAGTCTTGGTAAATAGTGACAATAACAGTGATGACAATGGTAATGCTATAACAAAATGTTGTTATTTTAGTTGGGAGAATTGGTGTTTTTACTACAATTATAAACAACGATGCATTTGTATATACATATCACACCAGTGCATAACAAACATTTAAATGCACCAATGTGATAATAGGTATGAAATGTAGTGTTGATTTCAAAAGAATAGAATGCACCAATGCATGTAGTGTTGAATTCAAATGAATACAATGCACCAATACATTTTAGTGTTGGACTTTTTGCATTATAATTATGCAAATGCATCTTCTCATTTCTTTTTATAAAATTTCAATTAATCATTAAATAATTAAACAATTTTTATAAGGATTTTGATTTGTATATTTTAATTAATGTTTGGATGTAACCATTTCATTAATGTATTCTATCATTTAAACAAATATACCAACTAGTTACAACTATGTTCATTGCAATATATAAATCATTTTGTAACACTAGATACTACAATAAAGTAAGAAACCCATTTTATTATATGTGAATAAGAGATCCTTCGTCATACAAAAGAGGACAACATTAAAGTTCATGATAATCAAAATGTCAATAAATAATTGTTGTAGTTATTAGTAACCCATCATCATACTAATTTGGGCAATATGTCCACATCAAACAAAATCTTTGCTTTTTACAGAAAAAACATTCCAAAATATTAAACTCATAACATTCAATTATATTGAGCATCATTCACCACTCGAACTGTTGTCATTGCTTGTGATGCTTTCATGTCATATTTATTTATCACTTGCAAGGGATATTGTACTTAGTTTGTTTGCAATGTCTTCTTATTTAGCTTGACTTTGTTCTCCCTCTTCATGTTCCATCTATAAACATAGAGATAAAATGTAATGAGTATATCTACATTTATAGTATAATATACATGATTGCTTACATCGAAAATAATACCAGAGTAGTGAGTGATTCATAAACATTACACATTCTTTCAAGGTCACTCCTCATGCACTCTCTCAACATATATTCTAGTGGCTCCACTCCATCCTTTGTTTCCTATGAGTTTTATACACCAAGACAAAGAATAGATATAATTTAAGAATAATATGTGTTCCATTAATTATAAAATAAGGGGAATAAAACAACATAGTTGCTTATAAATTTTTCAACTAACCCTTGATACTCCAACATACATGATCCAAATGTCAATCAAATGTTAAGATGGTTATGCTTAATACATTATCCTCTAATAGTAAAAATTCATGGACAATTGAAAATCAATTAAAATATATACATCACAAGAAATATAAAATATTAAGGAAAAACCAAGTATTCAAAAAAATTCCAATCAACCCTTTCTATCTTATTGTCTTGTCTTATGTTCTAAATGGATTCCATTTTATTTTATTTTCTGCAACAACAAAACAATTGAAAATAGTATTTCAAGTGATAATTAACTATATGATTACACATTTATAAAATTTAATAATAATAACTACATGTGTTTGGTCAAATGGGTCTAACCCAAGCGATTGAGAGGAGTGTTATCCTCCCTACCCAGGTTCAATTCCCACAAGTGACATGTTGATCTCTTAATGAGCATATTTTAGACAAAACTTCAATCTTCTATAGAATCTAGTTTACCCTGGGTACCATCCTCAATATCATGGGAAGTGCTAAGTGGATTTCCCTGGGAAATGCATTACATGGAAAAAATTGCATATGTTTGATGAACGTTGTTGTGGAGATAGTTCCTCCTACATTTCAATTATTCGTATTTCATTGAAATATCATTGTACACGTTTTTGGACATCGCCAAGAACATGTTTTATCATCTCGATCATCAAGATTAATTTTCTTAATCTTCTTGAAAAATGAAAAGCATAATAGAAAATCAATTAATATTTATATGAAAGTAATTATAACAAAAATATGAATTTGGTAATGTTTTGGACATGTATATACATGTTATAGAAAAACATGTTTAGCAATAATACCTTTTAAATAATAAAAATTTGTTATTGTACATTTTCTTATTGTAAGTCTCGCGAGAATCATTGACCATTGCTCCATAAAATGTTTGTTGTAGTTTAAATATAACTTGATTATTGGATATATTAAATTGATTTTTGTAATCTAAGTGAAAAGAACATCTATATGTTCTTTCCACAATATCTCTCATAGTTTTATAAAAGTATTTCCTCATGTCATTAACTTTCAATGTCACTCCAAATGAACTGAGTACCATCTCATCATCATTTACGTATTTTACATAATTATTTTCTTCTTAGGAGGGCCTTATGTTCCCTCATTTTCCGTTCTTACACAACATTCAACATATGTGAAATCGAATGTTTGAAACTCGTTATATATTGGCATTAATACATACATTATTGTTAAAAACTCAAAGAAAAACTCCATGTCCATCACCTTCTAACCCACTTAATTCCCATGATTTCATTATTTCCATAAATATTCTATGTTATTTTCCACTCATATTACAAACAATCTTATCGAGTTTTTTCAATTTTTAGCTCTACATGACACATGCAAACCAATACACGTTCATTTACATGTATAGATAATTCAAATATATTACTTTTATGTTAAAACTTCAAATAAATTGTCATGTTCTCTTGTTGGTGTTCGAAAACACGAGTATTTCAACAGAGGACAAACACCTTCAGTAACCACTCACACAACTAGATCAAATATCAACACACTGATATTTTCATGTGGTAAAACCCCTACAAGGAAACATCCACGACCCCAACCAACGTGGCCACTTGGAGCAATTTATTAATGCAAAAGAAAAATATTACAAAGAGATTTAGAATAGAGTTTCTCACACTCGATCATCGGAAAATGAGCCTCCATGCTCTTTAAATAAATATCATGGACCAATCGGGTGTTAATCCATGGATCAATGTAGCCATTAAGATCGAGGAGAATATGAATTGTTAGATCACTCTAAGTTAGGAACATATTGTGACCATCAAATTACCTAACTACAAATGCATACTAATGCATATTAAAGAAACACACTTTTACCTAACGACGCATTAGACCAAGTTGCTCTTAACTAACTCCTAAGTGTTTAAATATCCTAACATCCCCCCTTAAGAACAACTTGGGATGATATTGAAGGATTTACAAAGGTGACACAATAGAAAAAGGAAGGAGGCATTAGAGCATATCCCCCCTTAATGACAACTTCTTGAACTCCTAACATAGATCAAATTTTGGAAAACTTCACTTCTATAAGAGACTTTTTGAAAATGTCTGCAACTTGATCATCTGCAGGGAAAAAGAGCACTTAAATTACTCCAGCATTAATGAGTTTTTTTATGAAGTGCATGTGTAGCTCGTTGTGTTTGTTGTGTTGATGTTGAACTGAGTCTTTGGAAAGCTTGATGGAACATTGATTATTGCACCAGATGGTTGTCGGATGTTGCTACTAGAATCCAAACTCTAAAAGGATTTGTCGAATCCACAAGGCTTATTGACTTGCATTAATCGTTGCTTAGTACTCTGCTTCCACTGAAGAAAGAGAATTTTCCTGGTGTTTCTTATAGGCCCAAGTGACAAGTCTTGAACCAAGGCTGAAAATGTAACCTACAGTAGAATTTTGATCATTAAGGTCATTGGCCCAATCTAAATCAATGAAACCAAGCAATAAAGGAGTCCCCCCTGAAATGTAATGTATCTCGAACTGAACTTTACCCCGGACATACCGAAGTATTATTTTATCTGCTTTCCAATGGATTTCATGGGGAAGTGTTTGCATATACTGAGCAACACAACTAATAAAGGAAATATCAAGACATGTATGAGTCAAATATACGAAGCTACTAACTAACTGACGGTACAAAGTGGCATCAACTTTGGGAGAAGTACAGGTGGCAGCAAGTTTGAATCAATACTAGAAGGGAGAAGGGAATGGTTTTGAATCTTCCATGTGAAAGCAACGAAGAAGGTCACAAACATATTTAGACTGAGAAAGAAAAAACATTTCTTTGGTTTGGAAAACTTGGAGGCCAAGGAAATAGTGAAAATATCCTAAGTCAGTCATTTAAAAATTCTTCTTAAGGTTGGTTTTCACATGGTTTAAAATGTTTGGGTCGCTACTAGTGAGGATAAGGTCATTAACATAAAGAACAAGGATTGTGAGATGGATTCTTACTTTCTTGGCATAGACATTAGGGTCAGAATGACATCTAGAAAATCCAATATCAAGAAGAAAGTTTTCCATTTTGGCATACCAAGCTCGAGGAGCTTGCTTAAGACCATAAAGAGATTTTTTAAGGTGGAAAACAAGTCTAGAGTCATTCTAGGCATAGCCAGGAGGTTGTTCCATATATATTTCTTCTTGTAAATCCCTGTGGAATAAGGTGGATTTAACATCCATCTAATAGACCTTCCATTTATGTGAGGTAGCAAGGGCTAGAACAAGGCGGATGGAATTCATTTTGGCTACAATGACAAAGGTTCCATTATAGTCCATGTCTTCAACTTGAGATAACCCTTTGGAAACTAATCGAGCCTTATGTCTTTCAACACTTCCATCTGATGCATACTAAGATTTGTAGACCCATTTACATTTCACAAGTTTTCTTCCTTTCGAAAGAGGTACAATATCCCAAGTATTGTTTTCCATTAAAGAATGATAATCTGTGTTCATTGTTGTATCCCAATCGGGATGACCTTAAGCTTCTACAAATGTCTTTGGATCATGATTCTCTAAAACTTGAGCCAAAAGAGAAGAGGCTTATTGGAATTGTGAACATGTCTGATGCTAATCTCAAGGATCACTGGAAAGATCACCAATTGATTCTCGTGTTGAACTGACCCATGTAGGAAGTGGTGGTGTTGGTGCGGGTTCAGGTTCAATGGAATCATATGGAGGAAGGTGAGCAAGTGGAGGTGGATTTGCATTCTCACTATCATCATCTAAATAATAAGAATCCATAATAGAAACAGAAGAAGGCACACATGCTAAATATGGCTCGCAAGTTGAAACGTCGAATTAGGATCGCATGCTAAGTGATTTTTATCAAATTTAAAATCTCTTCTAATAATACTTTCATTACAATGTCATCGATCCTGGGTAAGGGGTACTTGTTCTTTATGGTTACCTTATTGAGTTGTCTATAAT